>SMDT01000236.1:0-194950 GCA_005392925.1 Aquilaria sinensis
TCTAACTTCTCAGGGGTGGTGCAACAAGGATGGGCTAAAAGAGGCTGCCAGCTCTCAGGAATGGGCATTTTCGACATAAAAATGAGTTTGAAAACGGAAGAAAACAGTTTCCAGAGAAAAACTCAGAAGAACACAGGGATCAAAACGCGCTGAAAAACAAAAACCCACCGAAAGATTTGCCAAAATCTGAGGACGCCGTCGTGAAAGTTGGCTGGAAAAAAGGCTCTGATTAAGGAAGCTCCGCCACAGAAAGCAAGAAAAATGCAAGAACAGAGGCAAAGCAGAGAAAAGAGCAAAAGCGTAAGGAACTTATGATGAAATGGGCTATTTATAAGCCAGAGGTGGGTAACCGAAACGCCGTCATAAGTACCCTTTGGAGGCGAACCGACGCCGTAATTACTCTCTGCACTTGAAAAGGCGCGCCCTCTGTAACCAACACGACTCTCCTCCAATGGCAAAGCGCCACGTGTCAACTGCTGCGCAAAAATAGGGGACACGTCCTCCAAACGTCCCTTGAAAGATGGGACACATCTTCTGACATCCCTGGAAAACTGGGACGCGCCGCTCAGACTGACACGCTTGGCCGAACAGACCTGCAGAAACAAAGCGCAGACTCCGCCTCGAGGACGCCAAAGAAAAGGCCAAGGCCGTAGAGCCCGTGATCTTCGGGCAAAAGGCACATCCTCGGAACAGGTTATGCTTCCAAAAAGACTCCCACAGACGACCTCGGAAAGAGATGCAAAACTGAAGTCTTCCTTCGGCTTTCCAAAGGGGGGCATGTGATAGCCAAAGGCTATCGCCTCTATCTGGCCGAACTCCCTGCCACAGTCATGGCCAGAAGAAGCTGGCGCTACCCGAGAAAAGGTGTGATCAGGCACCTCGGGAGATAGCCAAGGAGCTCCGAGCCCGGCACGCCAGGACACTACTCGCCCCCCCCAGGGTCGTGAACTGATCGCCTTCGGAAAAGTGGCACCTAACATAGCGTGCTGAACATGATATCCCCGAAGGCGGAACTCCCTGAAGCTGGGAAACCCCGAACTCAGGGCTTGTTTCCCGAAGAGGCTCTGTCCGTACCAAAGGACGACCTCACCCAGGGACCTCGGGAGTACGGCAGGGGTATTTATGGAAGCATTTAAGGAAGCCTCTGACACATCCATTCACAGACGCCACAAGCCGCCTCAAAAGGCGCTCTGCCACGCTGACGCCATCAAAATCACATCATGGCCCGTCTCAGCACATGGCTCAAGGCAACCTGCTACCAACTATCTGTCCCCTATGCCCAGAAATTCAGGAACATCCGACCGAACACGTGTCGCGATCTGAACGGGCTAGGCACTCCTATAAATACCAGGAATTAATACTTGACAGGAGGTTGGTTGGTTGGCTGGCTGGCAAAATACGGCTCCCGCTACCAGGCAAAACTCCTCAGCCCTTTGTGCTATTTTCTCTGCCTTTCTCTCAGCCACCACTGACTTGGGCGTCGGAGGCTCCCCCCCCCCCCCCCCCCCACCCCCCCCCCCCCCCCCCCCCCCGGAAAAACACTCCGGGGGCCTCCTAACCATTTTGTTTCTGAGCTTTCAGGCACTCTCCTTTGGGCTGTCCAGTCCACCAGGCGTTCTTCCTCCCAGAAGTCCCTCCACCAGTCACTATGACTATAAACGATGAGGCCCCTGGCCATCAAATCTCACTGCATTTAGGCCTGGTAAGAAAGAGCGGTCGACTATTATATCGCCTATGTCTGGTGAGGAGATATCAGAAATATTGGATAACCTTCAGTTCCCACCTTTTGGTATTGATTGGGATAATCATCGCATACTTGAATTTGGAGGAACTCATAACTAGGGGAAACATTCTATTTTTTGGGAGTTGCCCTATTGGAAGCATTTGTTAGTAAGACATAACCTTGACATCATGCACATTGAGAAGAATTGTTTTGAAAATTTATTTTATACTATAATGGATGTAAAAGGTAAGACAAAGGACAATGAAAATGCACGATTGGATTTAATGGCTATGAAGTTGCGTCAAGAATTGCACTTAAAACAAATCGTTGATTCAACTATTAAACCGAAGGCTGCTTACACTTTGAACAAGGATCAAGTTCGACAAATATGCTTGTGGCTTAAGGATTTGAGATTTCCAAATGGTTATGCATCAAATTTATCTCATAATATAAATGTGTCAGACAACAGTTTCTATGCCTTAAAGAGCCATGATGGTCATGTATTCCTGCAACGTCTACTCCCAATCGCACTACGTGGATATTTAGTTCATGTTATCTGGGAAACCATATCTGAGTTTTGTTCATTTTTTCGACAATTATGTTCAAGAAAAATTCGGTTACAAGATATCGAAAAATTGGAACATGGCATCATTATCACTATGTGTAAGCTTGAAAAAAATTTTCCTCCAGCTTTCTTCGATTCAATGGAGCACCTAACTGTGCACATATCACATGAGGCCCGTTTTTGTGGACTAGTACAATATCATTGGATGTATCCTTTAGAGAGGTATATGAACTTGTTAATATTTTCACGTAGTTACAATGTTATGAAACAAGGATCATTATCTTACTGAGAAGTGTTTTTGTAAAAAAAATATGTAGGTTAATGCGTTCTCTTAAGCGGATGGCACGTAACAAAGCAAAGTTGGAAGGGTCAATTGTTGAAGCATAGTTAGTTCAAGAGATGACTACTTTCTGTGAACATTATTTTGGTCCCGACACAACAACAAAGCTAAATCGGGAACCGTGAAATTTTAGTACCAATCCCGATGCATCTTGTGTACCCTCTGAAGGTCTCAAAGTTTTTCACAATGAAGTTTGAAACTTTCCCTCACGTGGGGTATGGAGGGTGCTTAAAGAAAATGAATTACGTGAAGCCTATCAATATATTTTGTTAAATTGTGAAGAAGTCAATCGTTATGTTGGGTTAGTATGGTTGAGCACTTGGAAGTTCATATTACATATCCAAGATTTTGCAAGTTGTAATTTGTAATGTATTTTCCTCGGGCATGCAAGATTTTTGTGGATGTTTTACGATGAAAGTTCCCTGGTGCGAGTGAAAGAGAACTTGAGACATATCGGCATCAACATTTTACAAAATGGTTTCGGGAATATGTATGATATATATATCTAAATTCCACTGTGCTATGTTTTAGTATCTCATTTAATGTTATTTACTACCATATGTTATATTGTATAGGGAGAAAAACGGCCAGAATGGCTAGGCGATCGATTGGTGGAATTATCTCGTGGCCCACTATACACAGTGACATGTTATAATGGCAGTATAGTGAATGGATTCCGATTTCAGACACAGATGTATGGTTTGACTAAGACAACGGCCAATTGGGCTGTAATGGTGATAGGTGAAGCATGCGGGTCGGGGGGTTTTGACTTTTATGGAATTATTGATGATATTATTGAACTAGAGTATTCTGGAGCTTCCACCAATAAAGTCACTTTATTCAAGTGCATATAGTTTGATCCAACTCGGGGCGTCCGTGCACATGTTCATTCTAGTTTAGTTGATGTGAAGTGGCGATCGAGGTTAAGTCCACTAGAGCCTTTCATTCTTGCCCGTCAAGCTCAAAAAGTGTACTATGTCAAGTATCCTCATTCTTCATTACAAAATTGGTGGGCGGCCATTGGAATCCAACCTCGTTTATTTATTGAGTGTGACATTGCTGATAATCTAGACGACCAACCTGACATCTCCTCTGCACATGGAGCAAATGATGAACCATTCCAACAACTTAACATTGAAAATGAAGTAGTTGTGTCTGATTCACCCAAACTTGATAATATTAACATGCTGGTTGACTTGACCGCATACGGGGATGTTCTTCAACAAAATATTGGTCATACCGCGATTGACTTGAATCAGGACGTCGAGATGTTCGAAGATGATGAAGATGACATTCAATTGTCTGAAGATGATGATGATTAGTTGTGCAAAAAATTCTATTAACGCATTTGTAATAGTTTGTTGTGGCAACATTTACAATATAATTTTGTCTATTTTAATTACTTATATATTAATTATTTATATTTTAATTACTTATAGTTTAATAAATTATATTTTAATTATTTATATTTTAATTACTTCTTTGAAAACTTTAATTAGTAATATTATTATTTTAATTTTTACTTGTATTTTAATTAGTTCTATTTATATTTTAATTACTTATATTTTAATTAGTTATATTTTAATTACTTATATTTTAATTACTTAGTTATATTTTAATTACTTACATTTTAATTACATTTTAATGAGTCATGTGCGAATCAATGCTATCACCTTGGAAATAACAAAATCGGAACCAGGGGGAAAGTTTAAAGATTTGAAATAGCTAAAACGGTCGCTCATTCGGTCGCGAAGTAGGGGGAAATAAAAAATTAGGGTGACCGTTTAAACGGTCACATAACGGTCGCTCTAAAAGGTTAAATTACCATCCTGCCCATATCCTTAATAACAGCCACCATTTGGGTGACCGAATGAGAAGGTGTTTTATGTCTTTACACTTTTACCGACCGTTTGGGAGATCGACAATTCGGTCGCTCCCTCCCAGCCTTTTAAACCCCTTCCATCTTTAACCAAATCACTAGAGCCACAAATTTCTTTCTTCCCCAGTTCTGCTTCGTCTCCACTTCTGCTTGCTGAGGGGTTTGTTATTGCTGCTGCTTCTCCAAATTTGCCTGCAACTTCTCTCAAATAGGTAAGTTCCTCTCAACATTTCTCAAATATTGCATGTTATCTAGGCAAAAAATGGTATTAGACATGATGATTCAGATTTTTTTTCTTACCAGCAAAAAGTTGCTTCAATTTGTTGCATTTTTCTTAAGATATATTTTATTACTGGTGCAATTTATATGTGTAAAATTCGTCATATTTCTCTGCCAATTTTTTTCTCATTCATATTTTTTTTCCTATGCTTTTTGGCTATTTTAGTTTAAAATTCTCAGCTATTTTCATTTAATCCGTATATATGTGGTAGGATTTTTTGGTTGCATGAAATTTCTCTGATAAAGTAATGGAATTTCTCTCAAGTTTGTTGTTTTCCAATTTTTTTTTCCAAAAATGCCTAGAATTTCTCTCAAGTTAATTGTATTCCAAATTTTTTTTTCCAAAATCACCTTGAATTTCCGTCACTTTAGGTTATTTCTTCTATACAATTTTTTTCTGTATTTTTTTTTTCAATTTTTTACTTTTTTATTTGTATATATGTTATAAAAAAATTTTTGTTGCTAAAAATATGGTATTAGACATGATTATAAGCACATATTGTTGGTGGAATCTATATAAATTGTGGAAAATAATGTGGTGAAGTTAGCTATTTTTTTTCCTGTTAGTATTCTATTTTAGGTTAGAAGCATTTTTAAATCAATTACTACAATTAGATTTCACTAAAAATTTTGTTAACTAAAAATCTAGTTTACTAAAAATTTCATTCACCAATAAAAACTTAGTTTACTAAAAAAAATTTCACTAAAAATTTAGTTCACAAATAAAAATTAGTACACTAAAAGTTTAATTTACTATAAATTTTAGGTGTATATTACCAAAATTTTTAATTTATATTTCTATGTATTCCGGCACTTTAAGGTGATGGCGCGTGGGCCCCCTCCGTCTAGACAGGGTGCTGATCAGGATCCTTCACGTGACCAGTTCAGTCATGGTAGAGAATTGTCTATGCAGGATCAGCCATCTGATTATCCTTTTTTGGATTAGCCATCTGCGCATAAAGGGAGGGGGACCGATACTAGGCGTTATATTTATCAGGTAGACCTAGTCACTAGTGGCGGTTCTTACACTTGGCGTGAGCAATCCTCGGGTACAACATTTCAGTACCCAAACCCGCACATTTCCACTTCTGCTCAGTGTGAGGAGGTGATTAGAAGGAGTCAATTTGACATTGGTGATTTTCCCAGACCACTTAAGTCACCTGCCCCAGTGTCAGAGTCTGGTTCTGAGAACCAACCGCCTGGCACAGTCGGTCATGATGCCATCCCAGACACACAACAGCAAGTTCATCAAGAGGATGATCCACGATGTGTTATTATCCCATCTGAGTAAGTTCTGATAACATATGTATGATAATTTTGTTATTATTATTATTATATTTATTACTTGTTAATTGTTATTGAATTGAATTTTTTTTTTGTAGCTTTCTTCGTACCAAGGCAGTTCGTGATAAGGCAAGCTACATCTCACAATCTCTTTTTAAGGGTGAAGTTGCAGAGTTTAAGGACCTCAAGAAGAGCAGAAGGCAAGAGTATCTAGATATGCTACAGGTAACTGTAATGTTTATATATTATATTTTTAGGAGATTGTACATTGATTTATATTATAACCATTGTTTGTGTTGTAAAAACTTCAGCAAACATATAAATGGGCGCCTGAGGATGACTTAGTAGTTAAGAATGCTTATTTCGACATTTTGAGAAAAAGTTATAAGAATAAGCTAAGTAAACTACGGAATGCAGCGTAAGAGATGGTGGGTCCTAATTTCTACCCGGAGCAAGATTACTCCTGTCTCATCCCTCATCGGCCGGCTGAGATTGCATCTACTGATTGGATGAAGTTATGTGAAACTTGGAATACCTCGGAATGGACGCTGGAGAGCCTACGAGGGAAGAAGAATAAAAGAGGGAAGAATGCTCCACTAGATGCTCAGGGACCAAAGCATTCCATGGGTAATCTAACAAAGAAAATGTTCTTCGATAAGATGGTAAAATTTGAATTTCCTTTCATATATTTAATTAATAGTTTTCTAAATTTCATATTTGAAAGCTAAAATTGCAACAGGCTTCTGAGATGAATAGGTAGCCAATGTGGCATGAGTTCTATGAAAGAGCCACAACAAAAAAAAGGTTCCACGGAAAGGTTTTCTGAGTCTTAGAGAAAGCTACAGGTTAGAATCAAATTATGTTATGTTGTCATGTATTTATTTTTCAATTAATTTTCTGTACTCATTTTTATAAATTCCTAGGAGGACTACATGGTACATGTTAGATTGCATCACAGGGAAGATTCGAAGTATCATCCCCAATTCAACCCAGTGGCATGGTAGACGATCACAGGTGGGCCCAAAAAGGAGAATGGTCAGGTGTCCCAGAGTTTCTTGCATTTCCTGATAGATATCAGCGCTCACAATCCGAGGTACTTCACAAAAATATTTCTACATTTATTTTTTCATATCGTTCCAATTTTTTTAGTTATAGTACTTTTTTTTATAATTTAATTTGCATGTCTTGTTTAACTTCATTACTTGTTATTTGCTTTCTTTATAAACACAATAGGGTTACTCTAATTCTCTCACTGAGTAGCAATTTCAGCACTTGGCAACTGAAAATGAGTCTTTGCAAGCTACGGTTGAGGACTTGCAGCAAAAGGTTCATGAAACTCAACAGCGTGCCTTTCTATCACAGATGGAGCATGCCAATTCCATGCAGCTTCAATATATAGAGATGAGGGCTGTCCAGGAGAGAGTGCAGAGAATTGAGGAGCGTAACAGTAGAGATCTTCAGGCAGTGTTAGCTACCACACTCACGACGATGAAGTCACTTGGATTCCTTCGACCTGGTGTAGACCCAACTTTGATTGCCAGAGCATTGAACACACATGTAGCTTCATCATTGTCACAGAGGAGGGCAGAGGAGGAGGAGGAGGAGGGAGGAGGCGGAGGCTCAACAGCCGCATGATTAGTTTAGGAGGGATTACATAAGGCACTAGTATTAAATAATTTTATATATTATTGTAATGTGATACTTTTTATTTAAATTATGGATGTTTTAATTAAGTAATATTTATATTCTATATTGGAGTTTTTTTTTGTTATTAATAATTTATTTGTTTATAATTTTTATTAATTTATCTAATAATATTGCAAAATTAATTTACATATTAAAACATATATAGAGGGCGACGGCCTTTGGTGATCGCTATAAGCGACCATTTTTTGTGGTCGCCATGAGCAATCATCCGTTTTGGTCGCTATAGACTGCAATTTTTCGGTTGCTGAGTCGACCGTCCTAGCAACCGTTGTATTCGGTTGCAATTTTCGGTCACTTACCCCTAGCGACCAGGGTTTTTGTGACCGTTTCTTGACCGCCACATTTGGTCGCCTAAAAGGCAATAGCGACCGTCTACCTACCATTTTTACTGTCACTCCAAGCTGTTTTTGTTGCAGTGATTGTAGCAGCAATCTACCGTCAAACAATTACGCTCAATTGTCTGGGCCTAGATGACGTCATTTTGGGGGAAAGGAAAATAAATTTACCTTTTCAAAACAGCGTCATTTTGGAGCCATTTAACTAACCCTCCTCTCCCCTCCGGTACAAAGCGTCTGTCTCATGTCTTTCAGAAAAATCACAAAATCACCTCCCCTCCATTGCATCTCGGCCCTTCTCACCCATCTCTAAATCAGCATTGCCCCCTCCATTCGATGCCATGTTTGTTGATATTTGAAGTGAAGAACTCCCGAAATTTGCCCATCCATTTGATATAAAGTAATTTTTTTTCCGATTTTCATGTACTTTAGGGTTAGTGTGTGTTAAAGCCAAAAGTTGAATTGCATGTTTTTCTTGGTTCATGAAATTGTTTTTAAATTGAAAGTGTGTGCATTTTGACGTTTTTTTAATTGAGGTGTGTTTGGAGTTGGTGCTTGAGCTATATTTTTCCGCCTCTTCGACTCGGACATGGGCTTGGCCGATTGTCGTCCTCCGGAGAAACAAAACAAAGAATCATTCTCTTGCATTCATGGTGACTGGTGAGACGTATGCTTTGATTCTTTTTGCCTTAGATGGTTCCGCTTAATGGTAAGCAAATACTCCCTTTGTCCCATTTTTTTTTCTCCATTTAACTTTTTCAACTAATTTAACTTGAATTTATTCATATTTTTTTTTGTTAGAAAAAAATTAAAAATATATATATATTTAGAAACTATAAGTCTTAATTTATATTTACATATAAAGATAATTCATTTATATACTAAAATGTTAAAAATAAAAAATCATAAATTAATTACTGAAAAATAAATTGTGCAAAGAATTTGGGAACGAGAGTATTTAATATTGGGCCATTAAGAAAATGTTCAATATGGTGTTTGCTATCAAGTGGATTGGAAATAAAAATTTTGATTATGAAATTACGTATTGAAATCAACTTACTATTTTTTTCATATCTTTGGTCGAAGAATCCAAATGGGAAAATGCTGTTGTGTTTTTATTGTTTTGTAGTGACATGTGTATATTTATTTAGCTTGGGCTTTTTCGGGTTTAGTTAATCCAAATCATAAATAAAATTCCATATAAATTGTATTTTTAATGAATAATTAAAACTACAAAATATTGGCTTTTAAATAAAATTTATTTGGGTAAAAAATACATAAAAATGAAAATAAGTCATTTCAAATTAAGAAATCGTTTTCTTTTTTACCCAAATAAATTGTTTTGCTTGTTTTTTAGTTGTAATTTTATTTATATTGGGCCATTAAGAAAATTTTTAATATGGATGTTTGCTGGCAAGTGGATTGGAAATAAAAATTTTGATTATGAAATTACGTATTGAAAACAGCTTGCTTTTGTTTTCATGTCTTTGGTGCGAAGAATCCAAATGAGAAGTTGCTGTTGTGTTTTGCTTGTTTTGTAGTGACATGTGTATATGTGTTTAGCTTGGGCTTTTTCAGGTTTAGTTAATCCAAATCATATATAACAACATTAATCAGCAAATATTGGGCTGTTTTTCTCTGCTGTAATATTTTCAAGGTCTTCCATGTTGGTAGCACAAATTAAATGGTTAGGGTGATTGTTATGTCCTAGCAAATTGTACATGGTTTAACCACTAAAGGTCAGTTTATTTCAACTTAATTCAAAATAATTTTTTTTATTTTTATATCTTTTTCATCCAAATAAATTTTATTTGAAAGTAAATAATATAGCTGTAGTTATTCATTGAAAATACAATTTATAAAATCTTACTAAATTTTTATGATTTTTTTTTTGCTTGAGGCATTAAAAAAATTCCTTAACATTTAATAATATCATAAAAATTTGCTTTCAAATAGATTATTGTATCTATATAATATTGGCTTTCAAATGAAATTAGTTCAAGAAAAAAAAGATGTAAAAATAAAAATAAGTCATTTTAAATTAAATTGACTTGAGTTAAAATGAATTAATTCCAAATCATTCAGGTGTACTTATTATTTTTCTCCTTTGGAATGTGCGGTCAAATTTGTTGCTAAGTTTTTTTCGATAACCATATTGTCACTGACCATCTACATTTATACTGCTTTTAATGGATGTTAATGTAGGAACTGTGTCTCACGTGTATGGTAAGAGGTCTTTGAGACAAGAAGGTCAATTTAGTGATGAATGGGCCATAGAGGCCGAGCAGTTCATAAGCTTTTCCAACATGTTGCCATCAGAAAATACATATTACCAACAGCTCGCTATCAATGCCATTTATCTAAAAAGATCATTTCCCTATAGTGTTCAGGTTCAACTTATGAAAGTTCTACACAAATT
This sequence comes from Aquilaria sinensis, assembly GCA_005392925.1. Taxonomy (NCBI): domain Eukaryota; kingdom Viridiplantae; phylum Streptophyta; class Magnoliopsida; order Malvales; family Thymelaeaceae; genus Aquilaria; species Aquilaria sinensis. The sequence continues at coordinate 10,532 of SMDT01000236.1, forward strand.
TTAGAACATTAGAAGATGTTTAGGCCTAAAGCTCAAATAAAAATCTACTTTTCTCTCTCCCACACTTGATCTTAAATATTAAAAAAATCATTTTGCATTTTGAACAATTCAAAACAAAAATTTATTTTAACAAGTATCACTTAATTGTAAAACACATTGTAAAATTTGTACAAGCACATATAATAATCCACAACAATTATTTCATACAATTATCATATATAAATACATATATGCAAAATTTCAAGACATTAAATAATCATGCAAAATAAATCGCACTGAATAAAACAGCCAATTATTGAAAAAAAAATTCATTCCAGAAAATATAAATATTTAAAATATTTTATTTTTAAAAATATTAATTAATTTGGAAATTTGGAACAAATAAAGAAAACCTTTTTATTTTTAAAATTGAGCTACCATAAAACATACGTTTTAAGCCCAAATAAAATTGATTTAAGAAAAATGAGTGAGGCCTATTCGCACCCTCTTTTCCTGCTGCCCAAAACCCCCTTTTTCGTTTTTTTTGGTAGTCGGTTCGCTGGGCCTAAACCAGCTACTAGCCCTGCCTGTCACAACCCGCCTCTTCCCCACCTACCGCCGCTAGCAGCAGCAGAGGCCAGTTGGGGTAGCATTGCCTCCCAGGGGACCGGCGGCCTTACCAACGCCGTCCCCACGGCCGACAACTGCCTCCTCTGGCTAGTTCATCACGATGAACCGATGAACACTGTGGAACAATCTTTCTGGTGATGCAAATTCTTTTTTTAAACATCACGATGAACCGATGTTTTTCAATTTTTCTGGTGATGCAAATGCTGTTAAACGGCGACTAAATTAGAAGGGTTTTGCTCTACAAGAACCGATGAACACCGTGGAACAATTCCTTTTCATCAATTTCGAATACACAACACTTAATTTCAGATACCATATGAGCTCCTGCTAGTTCAGTTTCATTCGGGCTTTCTTCTTTCGAAGTCTGGAAGGTACTTGTCAACGATGATGAGTTTGTTTTGTATTTCTCAGGAATTCAAGTTTTGATGTATAAATATTGGGTCTAGAAGATATTGTTTGGATCCAAAGAACATGTTGGAAAGAGGGACATCATAATGGAAGCTACTGAACTCGAGTCTGATTTTTTTTTTTTTTAGGCTTTCATGTCTGTGAAAAGATTAAAATGATAACGAATTTCTGATGAAGATGCATTTGATTTTGGATTAAGATTTGGTGTTGCTTTTCAACGTAAATGTTTGTAACAGTCGAAGAAATTAGGCCTTTCTTTGGATGAGAAGTGCAAGAAGATGCTTCAAATATTTTAAGTCCAAAATTTTTATCTGGAGGATATATTTAGGGATGATAAAATTTGACCTGACACACCCAAACTCAAGCTCAACCTTATTCGATTTGACCAAAAAAATCAATAACCCGAACTAGACTGTACCCAACCCGAAATAAACCTAAACCCGATTGAAGTGAAATCTAAGAAAACCCGAACCCGAACTTAACATGACCCGATGACTAAACCCGATAAGACCCAATTTTAACTTAAATTAACATAAAATATATGGTCGGCAAAGGCTTTAGAAAAATTATGATTTAATATATGTGAATGAGTTTTTCCTATTTTGTTGATTTGTTTTACATTGTAGAGCGAATGAGTGAGAGTTATGGAAAATGATTAGTAAAATGGTGATATAAAGATAAGAATAACTATATTTTAGAAATTATAGTACTCCTTCCGTCCTATATTCTTTGAAATATTTGAATTTTTCGAATAGTTTGAATTGAATTTATTTATATTACTCATTCTATCTCAAATTCTTTACATTATTCATATTTTAATAATTAATCTATAATTTTTTGTTCTCAACAATTTAATATATAAATAAAAACTTTATACATTATTTTTAAATATATATTTTTTAATTTTTGAATAAACAATAATATAAATAAATTCAAGTTAAACTAGTCAGAAAAGTTAAATAGAGCAAAGAAAATAGGATTGAGGGAGATTATTTATTGGAAAATAATTTAAAAAGTATATATTTAGAAACTATAGGTTTTTATTTATTATTTAATATAATCATTTTTTATTTATTTACTAAAATGTTAAAAATAAAATAAATCATAGATTAATTATTGAATAGTGAATGTTAGAAAGAACTTTGCATAGAGGTAGTATTTTATTAAAGAAATTACATATTAATATATTTTCATAAATTTTATATTATTTTTTACATCTAGTTAAATTAAATTTTAATCAAAATTAAAAAAAAAATAAAGCGATTCAGCCATTTCGGCTTATACATCAATGAGTCAAGTAAATCTGACAATCAAGTTGAATCTGGTCTAAAACCTAGACTGATCCAATCCGAATCTAAAATCTACTCAACCCGAAATCAACCCGGACCCAAAATAATCCGACATGAACCCAATATGGACCCGAATATATGCTGACTCAATTAAACCTGAACTTAAAAAACCTGACCTAAACCTAACCTAACCCACCCAATTATCATTCCTAGGTATATCTGAATTGGCACAAAACTATGAACATTTCACTTATTTTATAATCCCTTAGCTTTTCATCTGTCGATACTTTTAAAATTGTTGTGTCTCAAAAAGAAGGATATTATTTTGTAATTATATGGTTTGTTTTAACCTTTTTAACCTAGCTAGTAAGTCAGAATACAACCTTTATTTTCAAATTTTGATTTGTGTTGGCCAGTTACATTGAATTAATGGATTCTATCAAATGAGATACCAAAAGGAAGCAATTTTTACGCCTATCAATATGTCTCTGCCAATTAATTCAGAGATCATCAGCTCGTCAATTTTTACGCCTAAAGGATTCCTGGACCATTGTCATTATATATCGGAGGTCATAAAATCCTCACCTGCACACGGCTGGAAATTCTTGGGGATTAGGAGGACGCGGGGCCATGAAGCAGTAGAGCGTGTCCCTCCAGTTTCCTGCAGGGGCTTGATACAGATCAAAACTGGTATTGTATAGAACCTTTTTGGTGAAATTTCTGGAATATAACTGTTTCTTGGCTTCGGCATCTTGCTCGTGAAATCGTCGAACACCTTGGATCATTTCGTCCAACACCGTGGTTGGGATGCCATGATTTACCAGTTGAAAGAAGCCCCAATTCTCCCTCGCTTCTCGGACTTTTGCGGCCACTTCTCTGCGCAATCCGGAATCCTTATCGATGCTTTTCAAGTCGATGACTGGAATTGTGTGGTTCGATCGATTAGAGTCTGATGGGTGGATGTCTGGCCTGGACTTTTCATGAACGAAGATCCTTGGAATTGTTGATAAGCCAGAGAGAGTCTACGAGCCCTTTCACGCCTGCTTGGGTGTCGTCAAAAGCTTTCAATTCCGGTCTTCTGTGGAAGTCAGGCCCTTGTGTGGCAGTAAGAGGAGCGTGAGGCGGCCATTTCAGTTTCTGTTTGTGAGAATCGCGGCTAGTGGGAGTAATCTGTCGGCGATGGACGAACAGAAGGCGGCTTTACAAGGAACCCTCAAGATTGTGTGCAAAATACAATTTACTATTCTTTGTTTCGAAACCTACACTTTACCCAAAAAATGTTAACATCTTTTTGTCCTTTTCAATTTTTTGTTCTTTTATAGCGGCTGCTATCAGCTTTTTTAAACTTGTTTTTTTTTTTTTTTAATACTCAAGAAGAAACAAAGAAGGGAGAGATGAATATTCATGCTATTGGATATCTTCTCCAGAGACAACTACACACCAATATGGAACATCTAATGAACAAAACAAGTACACACCAATAAACATCTAATGACCATATAACCATGAAATCCATAACAGACCAGTTGTACAGTGACAAAACAAAAGTTTTCTGAAATAGTAACTAGCTAGATACAAGTGTTGTTCCACATGTCTAGTTCACAGCTTGAAATGAGGCGGCCAGGGAGAACAATGAAAATCAAGCTATTTCCTATGTCTATACTCCCTTGTCACAACAGCTCCCCATCACCATGAAGAAATTTCAGCGCTTGAAATGGAGCAGGGCAGAGGTACCATCAAGGCCTTTCCTATAGAAGTAAGCACTATACTCTCTGACAGTAGTTTCTCTGTATTTCGGGGGATTTGCTTCTGACAGAAGTTCCTTAATCGGTCCATAAACCCTTGTATCTGGCAGTAAATTTGTGCTGAAAAAACATCCTACCGACAACCGTGGTCCTACTCGATTCGCCAGCACTCTATGCTCCACGCTCACGAATTTGTCATTTGATAGCAGCTGCCATTTCAACGACAATTATAGATAGCCCAAAGTATCATTCTTCTTGGAATAGAGTATGAGATAAAATGAGATTAAACGAAAGTTCTTGAGGATGAGTTTGTCTTATTAGTACTCAAATTCAGAGGCTTGCCTGAAGCAGATCGCCAATGTTTACAACCAAAGCACCAGGAGTTGGAGGCACATCGATCCATTGATCTTGATGAAGCACTTGCAGCCCACCAACATGGTCTTGTAAAAGCACAGTGAGGAAGTCACCATCTGAGTGAGTGGTTGTGCCGAAGGTCAGTTCTGGCTGTGGACACGCTGGATAGTAGTGGCCCGACAAAACCAGCCCCTTGCCACAGTCAAGCCTCTTCAGATGCTCGGAATCGAGTCCAAGAGCCTCAGATAATAGCTCAAGCAACAAGAGCCCCAAACTCATCACCTGATTTGCATACTCTAACAATATATCCCTGTAAAAATTCAAAATTTAGTGCGCTCACACATAGACATGCCAAGTTAATTATGACAGGTTTGCAAGTAAAATTATGATTAGTTACCTACAACAAGCTGGCAATTCTTGTGGCTTAGGAGGGTCAGGAAACACGTTACAGGTATAGGTGTCCCTCCAGTTTGCAGACGGTGCACTGTACAGATCAAAATTACTATTGTACGCAAACCTGTTGGTGTAATCTCGTGAGAAGAACTTCTTCTTTTCCTCAAGATCCTGCTCGAAAAACCGGCGAGTGCCGCTCTTGATCTCCTCCAGTACATTCATAGCGATCCCATGGTTCACCACTTGAAAGAAGCCACACGTCTGTGAAGCATCCCTGACCTGTTCGACGATCTCCTTTCGCTTACTCTGACTTTCCTTGACACCTTCAAGGTCGATGAGTGGGATGCTCAGTTTGGTGCCACTTGAAACCAATGGTTTGTCCGCTAACTTGTTGGGTACTCGATGAAACATGCGAGGGATCTCTATGATTCCATCATCCAAGAGACCTTTAACACCAGCCTTCGTGCCATCGAAAGCTGTTATCTCCCGCACTCGATCATATTCTGGGACTGTGGTCGCCATTTTATCAGAATCTTCTGTGTTCAGTTTTTGGTGATATGAGATAAAATTGAAAAGAGGAACAAAACATGGATAGGGAGATAAGGAGAAGATTTTTCAAAGGATAATAGATAGTCGAACCATGGTCCATGGATTGGAAAAAGCTTTTGCAAGAAAGCTAGGAACAGTGAATTCACTGGGCCGGCCGCACTGGATGTTGACAGAAAAACCAACGTCACCAAATAAATCTCGATCGTATGTAGAAGGAAAAATTACTAATCCATCCCCCCAAGATTTGGTTCAACCTACACTTTTATCTCATTTGTTTTACATACTTATACTTACCCCTGTAAAATTGCATCGTCATTTTCCTTTAGACAGAGAATGGATAAATTGTCATCCTAACCTTCTTCCAACTTCTATATATCAAAACAAATCAATCCAGTGAACAAATTAGAAATTTAGGAAGCTTCAGTATCCCGTGAAAAAAAATTGAACGTCACTCATCAAAATCCCAAAAATTGCAAGTCCTCTTCTTCGCTCTGTCGCTTCTCTTCTCCACCTCCTCCGTATCTCTTGTTCCTCCTCCTATCTGTGCCGACCAGTCCACCCAGCAACTACAACTCTTCACCTCCGGGAGATCCTCTTGCTGGGACCCTCATCCAGGGACTCAACTATTACCATTCTTCGAGATCGACCAGTAGAGAGCTAGAGGTATCGAAAGTGTTTGGCGCCCTCGGCTGCGTCTTTCCCGAAATATAGAGCCGACGGCGGACGGCTGCACCAAATGCTCTTGTTCCTAAGACTGCCTCGATCGGTTTGGGTGTCGTTGTCCTCTTCCTCCACGGCGGCACGGGGCGATAGAAAAGCCACATCTCTTTCTCCTGTGGACCGAGTTCAAGAGAAAGCCTCAGTTTTCTAGTTTCCAGAGGTGGCTATTTATCAGCAAGAACAGAGCTGTTCCTTCTTAATCGATGCTCTCTACCTGTTTGCTTCACCGCCGGTGCATGAGAACTGCTTGGAGGGACAAAATCGTAAAACTCATAGGGAACCCAACTCTAGCATTGTGTTATCTGGATCAAAAAACTTGACCTGGAAGAAGAGACTACCTTTGGTTGACTTTCATTTTTGCTTTTGTTCTTGGGAAAGCCAACTCTGCTCGGATTTTGTTTTTGTTTTTATTCTTGGTTCGCTTTCATTTTTTCTTTTATCCTAATTTCATTTCTCCAATTTTGATTTCATTACTCCAATTCTTGTTTTTCTTTAGGAGTTTTCCACTCCAATAAATCGAATGTAGTCCGATGAAGATTTGGCGTTGAAGCAACAATTGGTCAAGGACGAATTGACTATGAATTTGGGTTAGGAGGAGATAGCAGCACCCTATTTGGTTTCGGAAGAAAAATGAATTGGGTTCGGGAATTTAAGGGGTTGCTTGTTAGATGCATAAGTTAGGAGACAAGGTTTTAAGGAAGAAGGCTAAGAAAGTAAAATAAATATTTTCTTTTTGCTTAGGCAAGGGTCAATGACTGTGCTAAGTTTACATAGGGGTAAGTATAGGTATTTAAAATAATGAAAACAAAAGTGTAGATTTTATCAGACCTCGGGAGTTTTTTTAATTTTTTCTATCTAAACATCCATATATTATATCGAGCATTGATTTGTCATGGCTTCGGTATTTTGATACAAATACCCAAACATATTTCCATGCAACAATTCAAGTATTCACAATCAAAGAATAAATCAAAGCAAGGTGCCACCACAAAAAAAAAGGTAATTTACCAACAGAAAAACTACTATGGCACAAGTTGTCAAAAATTATTGACTGCAATACGCTGAAATATGTCCGTGACCATTTCTAATAGATTGCTGTCATTTTTGTGGGGTATATACTGAGGTCGTGCTATTGATAAGATGAGGATTTTTTTTTTTGTGAAGCTTCATATGGTATAATATCATTAAACGTCGATCTAGTTTACTTGGTGCCTTACCTATGATGGATTGCCAAAAAGTTCAACTGGGAAAACTTTGACACCCTGCCGTCAGTCCTTTTTCCAATAATCTACCTACAATTCATCATCGGTAACTACAAAACAAAGACAAACTGACGATTTGCCGTCAATTCGCTGGCCAATCCAAACAACAATTCATAGCCTGTTTGGTGGGCTGGTTGCCTGATAGTGGTTATCGGGCTTAAGCCCATTGTAGGACATTCATTCAAGATATAGATTGCCCAGTTTACTGCCTCTGGCCAAAAGGTTTTAGGAATTTTATTGTCTGAAAGCATGCTTCTCACCATATTCATCACAGTCATATTCTTTCTCTCTGCCACACCATTCTATTGTGGAGTAAAAGCTGTAGTAAGTTGCCTTTTTACACCAGCTTCTTCACAAAATCTCCTAAATTCTTCTAAATTAAATTCACATCCTCTTTCAGTTCGCAAGCATTTTATGTACACTCCAGTCTCCTTCTCCACATGCTTCTTAAAGATTTTAAAAGTTTGTAGAGCATCTGATTTTTCTGCTAAGAAATAAACTCATGCTTTTCTACTAAAGTCATCAATGAAGCGCAAAAAGTACCTTTTCTTACTGTTAGATATGGGGTTTATAGGACCACATATATCTGCATGGATAAGTTCCAGTTTTTGTGTTGTTCTCCATGAAGTTTCTTTTGGAATAGGACTTCTATGTTGTTTTCCAATTAGACAATTGGTGCATGAAGCTTCTGATGCTGAAAACTAAGGTAGTCCACGTACCATGTTTTTAGTTTGTAACGTTTTTAAGCCTTTGAGACTTAGATGTCCATACCTCCGATGCCAACGATTTGTTAGATCTTGAGATCCAATCTTAAAGCAAGCCTCTTCATGTGTTTATGATTTTCTTGTTAAAGCAAACATCCTTTTGGTTGTCATGTTGGACTTGATGATTAATCCCTTGTCTGGATGGTAAACTTTGCACTTTCCTTCATTGATCACAATAGTCACACCCTTTTGTTGCAACTAACCGATGCTTAACAAGTTATTGTTCAAATCTGGTACGTAATATACCTCTGATATGGTATAGCTGACTCCATTCAATGATAACCTTATGCTTCCTTTTCCAGTTACATTCATCTTCATGTTATTCCCTAGCTTCACTGTATGCTGAAAACTTTCATCCAAATTCCTGAACAAAGATCTTTTTCCACTCATGTGATTCGAGCACCCTGAATCCAAGAACCACACATCCTCCATTCCATCTTCTGGTAGGTCAGTATGTGTCATTAAAAGCATTCCTTCTTCTTCTTCGAATTCTATATAGTTTGCTTTTTTGTCCTACATGGGACACTCATATTGAAAGTGTCCCTGTTTATGACACTTAAAGCACTCTACAGTGGCTTTGTTAAAGCCTTGACAACCTCTTCCTCTTCCTCTGTATGTACCTCTACCTCGGCCTTTTCCAATGAATCTATTTCCAGTGGTCACATTAAGGGCTTGTTCTTCACTTTTCAGCTTTTGAAATTTCTGCTCGTGCACAATTAACTCATCTATTGACAAGCTGTCAATGTCCTTAGATTCTTCAATGGAGCAGACTATATAATTAAACTTATCAGTTAATGATCTAAGGATCTTCTCCACAATTGTCACATCTTTTAGCTGCTCGCCATATGTTCTCATCTTGTTGGCTACAGACACTACTTTTGCAAAGTAATCAGAGATAGTCTCTCCTTGTTTCATCTCAAGAGTCTCGAATTCCTTTCTTTGTGCTTGAAGGATGGATCGTTTCACCCGTGCATTCCCTTCAAACTTCCTCCTCATTGAATCCCAAATTTGTTTGGATGTATTCTTTTCCAGAATGGTTTCAAGTGTAATTCTATCTATTGCTTAAAACAGATGATTCTTTACCTTTAAATCCTTAAGCTTCAATTCATTGAGCCTCTTTTGTTGTGCTTCTGTGAGAACCTCACCTTCTGCTGGTTCCACATATCCATTCTCCACCAAGTTCTAGTATTCTTTGGATCTGAGGAAATTCTCCATTAGCATGCTCTAGTGATCATAGTGGCCATCAAATCGCAGTATGGCTGGTTGAACAAAACTTCCATTGTTCTCACTTCCCATCGCTCTTTCTTGATTGAAACGTCACTCAAAAGTCTGCTTCTTTGTTGTTAAATCTAGTGATTGCTCTGCTACCAGTTTGTTAAGAATATTTGATCAACAGGATGCTTCGACAGATCAAATTTGCAAAACAAGTCAAAGAACAATCATGCTTTATTGATCAAAAGAACTTGGCCTTAAATAGCCTAACACTTAGGAATCCTAAAAGGAATAAAACAAGTATGCGAATCCTGATAAAAAGGAACATACCTACACCTATTCTACTTGGTTTGTTGCATGTATTAAACAGACTTATACCGGAACATAAAAACTAGAGTCCTAAATGAAGTATTACTCTTCAAATACTCTTATCAATATGTCTCTGCCAATTAATTCAGAGATCATCAGCTCGTCAATTTTTACGCCTAAAGGATTCCTGGACCATTGTCATTATATATCGGAGGTCATAAAATCCTCACCTGCACACGGCTGGAAATTCTTGGGGATTAGGAGGACGCGGGGCCATGAAGCAGTATAGCGTGTCCCTCCAGTTTCCTGCAGGGGCTTGATACAGATCAAAATTGGTATTGTATAGAACCTTTTTGGTGAAATCTCTGGAATATAACTGTTTCTTGGCTTCGGCATCTTGCTCGTGAAATCGTCGAACACCTTGGACCATTTCGTCCAATACCGTGGTTGGGATGCCATGATTCACCGGTTGAAAGAAACCCCAATTCTCGCTCGCTTCTCGGACTTTTGCAACCACTTCTCTGCGCAATCCGGAATCCTTATCGATGCTTTTCAAGTCGATGACTGGAATTGTGTTGTTCGATCGATTAGAGTCTGATGGGTGGATGTCTGGCCTGGACTTTTCATGAACGAAGATCCTTGGAATTGTTGATAAGCCAGAGAGAGTCTACGAGCTCTTTCACGCCTGCTTGGGTGTCGTCAAAAGCTTTCAATTCCGGTCTTCTGTGGAAGTCAGGCCCTTGTGTGGCAGTAGCGGGCCGTGAGGCAGCCATTTCCTTTTCTGTTTGTGAGAATCGCGCCGAGCGGGAGTTATCTGACGCCGACGGTGGTGGAGGATCAGAAGAAGGCTTTACAAAGAACCCTCAAGATTTTGTGCAAAATACAATTTACCATTCTTTGTTTCGAAACCTACACGTTACCCCAAAAAATGTTAACATCTTTTTTTCCTTTTCTTTTTTTTGTTCTTTTATAGCGGCTGCTATCAGCTTTTTTAAACTTGTTTTTTTTTTTTTTTAATACTCAAGAAGAAACAAAGAAGGGAGAGATGAATATTCATGCAGAGCTTGCCAAGACGCCTCTGGCTGGATAGCTTCTCTAGAGACAACTACACACATACAAGAAACGACCTTAAAAACAAACTCATTAATATCTGACAGAAAAGGAGCTATGACGTGAGCATCTAATGACCATGTAACCATGGAATCCCATTATCCATAACAGAACAAAAGAAGGGAGAGATGAACAAAACAAGTACACACCAACAAACATCTAATGACAATATAACCATGAAATCCATAACAGACCAGTTGTACAGTGACAAAACAAAAATTTTCTGAAATACTAAATAGCTAGATACAAGTGTTGTTCCACATGTCTAGTTCACAGCTTGAAATGAGGCGGCCAGGGAGAACTATCAAAATCAAGCTATTTCCTATGTCTAGCTCCACATGTATACTTTTTTGTCACAACAGCTCCCCATCACCATGAAGACATTTCAGCGCCTGAAATGGAGCAGGGCAGAGGTACCATCAAGGCCTTTCTTATTGAAGTAAGCAGTATACTCTCTGACAGTAGTTTCTCTGTATTTCGGGAGATTTGCTTCTGACAGAAGCTCCTTAATCGGTTCATAAACCCTTGTATCTGGCAGTAAATTTGTGCTGAAGAAACATGCTACCGACAACCGTGGTCCTACTCCATTCGCCAGCACTCTATGCTCCACGCTCACGAATTTGTCATTTGATATCAGCTGCCATTTCAACGACAATTATAGATAGCCCAAAGTATCATTCTTCTTGGAATAGAGCATAAGATAAAATGAGATTAAACGAAAGTTCTTGAGGATGAGTTTGTCTTATTAGTACTCAAATTCAGAGGCTTGCCTGAAGCAGATCGCCAATGTTTATAACCAAAGCACCAGGAGTTGGAGGCACATCGATCCATTGATCTTGATGAAGCACTTGCAGCCCACCAACATGGTCTTGTAAAAGCACAGTGAGGAAGTCATTATCTGAGTGAGCGGTTGTGCCGAAGGTCAGTTCTGGCTGTGGACACGCTGGATAGTAGTGGCCCAACAAAGCCAGCCCCTTGCCACAGTCAAGCCTCTTCAGATGCTCGGAGTCGAGTCCAAGAGCCTCCGATAATAGCTCAAGCAACAAGAGCCCCAAACTCATCACCTGATTTGCATACTCTAACAATATATCCCTGTAAAAATTCAAAATTTAGTGCGCTCACACATAGACATGCCAAGTTAATTATGACAGGTTTGCAAGTAAAATTATGATTAGTTACCTACAACAAGCTGGCAATTCTTGTGGCTTAGGAGGGTCAGGAAACACGTTACAGGTATAGGTGTCCCTCCAGTTTGCAGACGATGCACGGTACAGATCAAAATTACTATTGTACGCAAACCTGTTGGTGTAATCTCGTGAGAAGAACTTCTTCTTTTCCTCAAGATCCTGCTCGAAAAACCGGCGAGTGCCGTTCTTGATCTCCTCCAGTACATTCATAGGGATCCCATGGTTCACCACTTGAAAGAAGCCACATGTCTGTGAAGCATCCCTGACCTGGTCGACGATCTCCTTTCGCTTACTCTGACTTTCCTTGACACCTTCAAGGTCGATGAGTGGGATGCTCAGTTTGGTGCCACTTGAAACCAATGTTTTGTCCGCTAACTCGTTGGGTATTCGATGAAACATGCGAGGGATCTCTATGATTCCATCATCCGCGAGACCTTTAACACCAGCCTTAGTGTCATCGAAAGCTGTTATCTCCCTCACTCGATCATATTCTGGGACTGTGGTCGTCATTTTATCAGAATCTTGTGTGTTCAGTTTTTGGTGATATGAGATACAAATTAAAAAGAGGAACAAAACATGGATAGGGAGATAAGGAGAAAATTTTTCAAAGGATAGTAGATAGTCGAACCATGGATTGGAAAAAAGCTTTCGCAAAAAAGGTAAGGACAGTGAATTCACTGGGCCGGGCGCACTAGATGTTGACAGAAAAACCAACGTCACCAAACATATCTTGATCGCATCTAAAAGGAAAAATTACAAATCCATCCCCCCGAGGAAGAAGGCTAAGAGGATAAAATAAACATTCTCTCTTTGCTTAGGCAATGGTCAATGATAGTGCTAATTTTGCATATAAAGGTAAGTGTAGGTACTTAAAATAATGGGAATAAAAATGTAGATTTTATTAGACCTGAGAATTTTTTGTAATTTTTTCTATCAAAACATCCATATATTATATCAAGCTTTGATTCGTCATGGCTTCGGTTTTTTGACACAAATACCCAAACATACTTCCATGCAACAATTCAAGTACTCACAAGCATAGGTAATCAAAGAATAAATCAAAGCAAGGTGATATGCCACCACAAAAAAAATGAAATTTACCGACAGTAAAACTACTATGGCACAAGTTGTAAAAAATTATTGACTGCAATACGCTGAAATATGTTCGTGACCATTTCTGATAGATTGCTATCATTTTTATGGGGTATACTGAGGTTCTGCTGTTGATAAAATGAGGATTTTTTTTTTTTTTTTGGTTTTTGTGAAGCTTCATATGGTATAATGTCATTAAACGACTGACAGTTAAATGTCGATCTAGTTTACTCAGTGCCTTACCTACGATGGACTGTCAAAAAGCTAACCGGGAAAGCTTTGACAACCTGCCGTCGATCCCTTTTTCAATAATCTACCGACAATCCATTATCGTTAATTGCAGAACAGAGACAAACTGATGATCTTCCGTTAGTTCACTAGCTGATCCAAACAACGGTTCATGGCCTGTTCGGTGGGCCGGTTGCCTGATAGTGGCTATCGGGCTTGAGCCCATTGTAGTAGCAGTCTATTTTCAAAAGTTAGGCTCAATTGTCTAGGCCCTAGATGACGTTATTTTGGAGGAAAGAAAAATAAATTTACCTTTTCAAAATGGCGTCATTTTGGAGCCATTTAACTAAACCTCTTCTCCCCTCTAGTACAAGGCGTCTGTCTCATCCACTTCCAAAAAAATTCCAAATCACCTCCCCTCTATTGTATCTTGGCCCTTCTCTCCCATCTCTAAATCAGCATTGCCCCCTCCGTTTGATGCCATGTTTGCTGATATTTGAAGTGAAGAACTCTTGAAATTTGCCCATCCATGTGATATAAAGTAATTTTTTTCCGATTTTCATGTACTTTAGGGTTGATGTGTTTTAAAGCCAAAAGTTGAATTGCATGTTTTTTTGGTTCCTGAAATTGTTTTCAAATTGAAAATGTGTGCATTTTGACCTTTTTTTTTAATTGCAAAGGTGAGTTTGGAGTTGGTGCTTGAGCTATATTTTTCCGTCTCTTCGAGTTGGACATGGACTTGGCCGATTGTGGTCCTCCGGAGAAACAAACAAAGAATCATTCTCTTGCATTCATGGTGAGACATGTGCTTTGATTCTTTTAGCCTTAGATGGTTCGGCTTAATGGTAAGCAAATGTTTAATATTGAGCCATTATGAAAATGTTGAATATGGGTGTTTGCTGCCAAGTGGATTGAAAATAAAAAATTTGATTATGAACTTACGTATTGAAATCAGCTTGCTTTTGCTTTCATGTCTTTGGTCGAAGAATCCAAATGGGAAGTCACTGTTGTGTTTTGATTGTTTTGTAGTGACATGTGTATATGTGTTTAGCTTGGGCTTTTTCGGGTTTAGTTATTCCAAATCATATATAACAACATTAATCAGTAAATATTGGGCCTGCTTTTTTCTGCTGTGATATTTTCAAGGCCTTTCATGTTGGCAGCACAAATTAAATGGTTAAGGTAATTGTTATGTCCTAACAAATTGTACATGGTTTAACTACTAAAGGCCAATTCATTTCAACTTAATTCAAAGTAGTTTATTTTTATTTTTACATCTTTTTTACCCAAATAAGTTTTATTTAAAAGTTAATATTATATTGTTGTAATAATTTATTGAAAATGTAATTTTTAAAATCTTACTAAATTTTTCTGGCTTTAAGCATTAAAAAAGAAAAATTCATAAAAATTTAATAAAATCATGAAAATTTACTTTCCAATGGATTATTATATCTATATAATATTGACTTTCGAATGAAACTAGTTCAAGACAAAAAAAAATATAAAAATAAAAATAAGTCATTTTAAATTAAATTGACTTAAGTTAAAATCAATTAGCTCTATACTTATTATTTTTCTCCTTTGAAATGTGTGGTCAAATTTGTTGCTAAGTTTTTTTCGATAACTATATCATCACTGACCATCTCCCCTTTGAAATGTGTGGTCAAATTTGTTGCTAAGTTTTTTTCGATAACTATATCATCACTGACCATCTACTTCTATACAACTTTTAACGGATGTTAATGTAGGAACTGTATCCCATATGTAATATATATATATAGCAAAATAAATAAAACTCAGAAAGAAACTAATTTATTGATATAAGACAAAAAAATAATACTTTAATAATAACAATACATTTTTCTAATAACACATTGAGTTCGTAGGTGGCTCAAAGTAACCATTAAATTTTATATTAACTAAGAAAAGTAACTAAAAGAATAAAAGTAAATATTTATCTTACGATATGTGTATTAATTATATTATAATGTTTTATATATTTATGATATTTTTTATGTAAAATGAAAAAAAAAATATCTCACACCCATTTACAAAAAATAAAATATTGTGGTATGTATCTCGCGGTATTTACTATATACCACAGCTTTCAAACAAAATATATACAAAAAATGAACAGTATGCGAAATACCACAATACTCCATAATATACCACGTGATAAAATGATAAAATGTAAAAATATTTGTACTACTTACCGCGTTATTTAACTCCTTGATTATATGTTAATACAGATGGTTTCATTATATAATATCAAGGGCTTTATTGACAGGCGAAAAAAAAACCTTTAACGATTTACTAAAATAAACTACAAAATTAAAAAATTAAAATTACTCAAGTAAACGGATCGCTCCGTAAATTTTCACACACAAAGTTTACCTGGCAACGGTAGAGTCAAATTTATTCCAACTGAAACCCACTATCGAATTACGAACAAGAAGGGGTAAGTCCTTGGTGACTGGTATATCAAACGCCTGCTAGTGCTTGGTGCTTAGTTTGATAGCCTGACATGGTGGAGGGCAGAAAGGCCATCGAGCCCCTTGCGGAAGTAATATTCGTCAAAGTCCTTTATGGTGGTTTCTCGGTAAACTGGAGGCTTTTCTTCCGAAACCAACTCCTTAATCGGCCCATATAGCCTTGAAGAGTTCTCCGGTGCGCGTGCTGTTTTGAAGAAGCTTGCCACAGAAATTCTTGGGCCGATATCTTTCGTCACCACCCTGTGTTGAACACTTATGAACCTGTCGTTTGATATCAACTGCACCCACCGTACGTACCAAAATTAATCACAAATCAACAACTAATAGATACGACATTACATATATATACATATATGAAGTCATGTAGAAACAATATTTTCTTATCAGGTGGTGAGCAAGATACGAGCCTGAAACAAGTCACCCAAATTGATGACCAGAGCTCCGGGAAGGGGAGTGACATCTACCCAGCGATTTCGATGCAGGACTTGGAGGCCTCCGATATGGTCTTGCAGAAGCACAGAGAGGAAGGCGTTGTCGGAATGGCTCGTCAGGCCCAATGTCGTTTGAGGCTCAGGGCAGGCTGGGTAGTAATGGCCCAGAACCATGAGGCCCTCTGTGCAGCCTATCTCTTCTAAGTGATTCGGGCCTAACCCAAGAGCTTCTGACAGGACTCCGAATAAAGTGCATCCTAATTCTTTTACTTTATCCGCGTACTCCTTCAGTATGTCCCTGCAAAACAATTTTTTAACCACTATCACTATTTCTAATATGGATGTAGACTTCAAGAAAGTGAGACTTAACAAGTAAGAGACCAAAATGTCGGGCGTAGCAGGGTCAATGTCCGCCATCGCTGAAAACTGAAACTTGTTTAATACAGAACCTAGAAGAAAATAGGGCAACCTGTACGTACCTACAAACAGAGGGCAAATCTTGGGGAAGAGGAGGACGAGGAGCCATGACGCAGTTCAGAGTATCTCTCCAGTTGGCGGCAGGAGATTGAAAGAGATCGAAGTTGGTGTTGTACAAAACCTTTCTGGTGTAGTCCCTGGAATAGAAGGCTTTCTTGGCCTCTGCTTCCTGCTCGTGAAATCGCCGAACACCTTCTATCATTTCGCCCAGGGTGTGGCTCCCGATGCCGTGATTCACCACCTGAAAAAAGCCCCAGTTCTCGCACGCCTCCTTAACCTTTCCGATCGCTTCCCTGCGCAACCCCAAGTCCCTGTCGATATCTCGGAGGTCGATCACTGGAAGTTTGTCACTTGATTCGTTGGAGTCCGGAGGGTACTGTGGGTCGATCTCGAGTTCTTGTTTGGATTGTTGGTGCACGAAAATCCTGGGGATTTTGGATATGCCGGCGTCCGCCAGCCCCTTGACGCCTGTTTTGGTGTCATCGAAAGCCTTCAACTCGCTCTTCCTGTCGGTGGTGCCTCCTTGGCGCTCCACTGCCGAGCATGTGGCTGCCATTTTCTTTCTCTTGGTGAATCTAACTGAAGGGCGAGCAAGTGACAACGGGACGCCTACTGTAAGATTCTAAAATACCCAGTATCCGTACCTCCATTTTTTCGGAATTTCTCAAACTTTTCAGAATGTGTCAGTTAAGGACCCAAGTTAGGAATTAGTAGCAAAAACACCATTGGACTGGTAGAGTAAAATGCAACCTATTGATCCGGTAACAAGTTGCAAGGGAGAAGGGATAGGTGGGAACAAGGGGAAAAGAAGGGGAAAGTAGTGAAATGGGTAAAGTAAATATAAAATATATATTTATTTTAAAGTATTATGGGTATTAAATATAAATATATATTTATTGAAAAATATAATTGCACGTAATAAGATGAGAATGACTAGAAAGAATTATTGTACGTATTATAGATAATAAATATATAAAATATATATTTTATTTTTTGTATTTGGTGGATTAGTAAGTAAGAATTATTGAAAATGTATGTATTATATTGGTACTAGATATAAAATATATATTGATTTGTACATAAGAAGATAATAAATAAGTGCAAAATTAAGGTGTGAATGAAGGGAAGGAAATATAAGAATTAAGTGAAAAATTTGTGTGTAAGTTATTTATATGAAAAAATAAATTAACTTAAAATTAGTGGTATGAAGATAAGGTTATAGTGGTACCCAATTATGGTTGTAGCGGTACCAAGTTAAGGTTATTGTAATATCAAGTTAAGGTTGCCGTGGTACCAAGTTAAAGTTGTCGTGGTACCAAGTTAAGGCTTTATTGGAACCAAACTAAGGTTCAATAGTACCAGCCTAAGGTTCTAGTGGTACCAAGTAATAGTTATTGTGGTATCGAATTAAGATTTCAATGGTGCCAAGTTAAGGTTATAACAGTACCAAATTAAGGTTTTGTGATACCAAGTTAAGGTTATTGTGGTACCAAGTTAGGGTTCTAATGGTATCAAGTGAAGGTTATACTGATACCAATTTAAGGTTCAGTGGTACCAGTTTAAGGTTTTAGTGGTACCAAATTATGGTTATAATTGTACCAACTTAAGGTTCTATTGGTATCAACTTAAGGTCATATTGGTACCAAAGTAAGGGTAAATGGTACCAGCTTAAGATTCTAGTGGTACGAAGTTACGGTTATTGTGGTATCAAATTAAGGTGTCAATGGTGCCAAGTTAAAGTTATAACAGTACCAAATTAAGGTTTTGTGATACCAAGTTAAGGTTATTGTGGTACCAAGTTAGGGTTCTAATGCTATCAAGTGAAGGTTATACTGATACCAATTTAAGGTTCAGTGGTACCAGTTTAAGGTTCTAGTGGTACCAAATTATGGTTATAATTGTGCCAACTTAAGGTTCTACTGGTACCAACTTAAGATCATATTGGTACCAAAGTAAGGTTAAATGGTACCAGCTTAAGGTTCTAGTGGTATCAAGTAATGGTTATTGTGGTATTAAATTAAAGTGTCAATGGTGCCAAGTTAATGTTATAACGGTACCAAATTAAGGTTTTGTGATACCAAGTTAAGGTTATTGTGGTACCAAGTTAGGGTTTTAATGGTATCAAATTAAGGTTATACTGATACCAATTTAAGGTTCAATGGTACCAGTTTAAGGTTCTAATGGTACTAAATTATGATTATACTGGTACCAGCTTAATGTTCTACTGGTACCAACTTAAGGTCATATTGGTACTAAACTAAGGTTAAATGGTACTAGTCGAAGGTTCTAGTAGTATGAAGTTATGGTTATTGTGGTATCAAATTAAGGTGTCAATGGTGCCAAGTTAAAGTTATAACGGTACCAAATTAAGGTTATTGTGGTATCAAGTTAGATATCTAATGGTATCAAGTTAAGGTTATAGTGGTACCAGTTTAGGGTTCAATGGTACCAGTTTAAGGTTCTAGTGGTACCAAATTATGGTTATACTGGTACCAACTTAAGGTCATATTGGTACCAAAGTAAGGTTCATTGGTACCAGCTTAAGGTTCTAGTGATACGAAGTTATGGTTATTGTGGTATCAAATTAAGGTATCAATGGTGCCAAGTTAAGATTATAACGGTACCAAATTAAGGTTTTGTGATACCAAGTTAAGGTTATTGTGGTACCAAGTTAGGGTTCTAATGGTATCAAATTAAGATTATACTAATACCAATTTAAGGTTCAGTGGTATCAGTTTAAGTTTCTACTGGTACCAAATTATGGTTATACTGGTACCAACTTAAGGTCATATAGGTACCAAAGTAAGGTTAAATTATACTAGCTTAAGGTTCAGTGGTACCAGGTTATGGTTATTGTGGTATCAAATTAATATGTCAATGGTGCCAAGTTAAGGTTATAACGATACCAAATTAAGGTTATTGTGGTACCAAGTTAGGGTTCTAATGGTATCAAGTTAAGGTTATATTGATACCAATTTAAGGTTCAATGGTACCAGTTTAAGGTTCTAGTTGTACCAAACTAAGGTTCTAGTGGTACCAATTTAAGGCCATATTGGTGCCAAAAAATGTTCAAGTGGTAGCAACTTAAGGTTGTAGTGGTCCTAAATTAAGGTTATAATAGCACCACATTAAGGTTATAGTAGTACCAAGTTAAGGTTCTAGTGGTACCAAGTTATGGCTATTGTGGTACCAAATTAAGGTTCCAGTGGTATCAAGTTAAGGTTATAGAGGTACCAAATAAAGGTTACTGTGGTACCATCTTAAGATTACTGTGATACCAAGTTAAGGTTATAGTGGTACCAAGTTAGGGTTCTAATGGTACCAAGTTAAGGTTATAATACTACCAATTTAAGGTGCAAGTGGTACGAAATTAAGGTTCTAGTAGTACCAAATTAAGGTCTTACTGGTACCAATTGAAGCTTCTAGTGGTACCAATTTAAGGTCATATTGGTACCAAATAATATTCATTGGTACCAACTTAAGGTTCTAGTGGTACTAAATTAAGGTTCTACTGGTAAAACTTAAGGTTCTAGTGGTACCAATTTAAGGTCACATTAGTGCCAAAATAAGGTTCATTGGTACCAACTTAAGGTGCTAGCAGTACCAAATTAAGATTATAATGGTACCAACTTAAGGTTCAAGTGGTACCAACTTATGTCCTAGTGGTACCGAGTTAAGGTTCTAGTGATATCAAATTAAGGTTATAGTGGTACCAAGATAAGGTTATAGTAGTACCGAGTTAAGGTTATAGTAGTACATAGTTAAGATTCTAATGGTACCAAGTTACAGTTATAATGATACCCAGTTAAGGTTATTGTGCTACAGTATTAAGGTTCTAATGGTACCCAGTTATAGTTATTGTGGTATGGAGTTAAGGTTCTTAAGGTTATTGTGGTACAGTTTTAAGGTTTTAATGGTATCAAGTTATGGTTATTGTGGTATGGAGTTAAAGTTCTAGTGGTACCGAGTTAAGGTTTTAGTGGCACCTGGTTAAGGTTCTAGTGGTACGGAGTTAAGGTTCTAGTTGTACCCAATTAAGGTACCAGTGGTACCCACTTAAGGTTATTGTGGTACCCAGTTAAGGTTTTAGTGGTACTCAGTTAAGGTTACTATGGTACTTAGTTTAGGTTATAGTGGTAACAGGTTAAGGTTACAATGGTACCAAGTTAAGGTTGAAGTGGTATCAAGTATGGTTATTGTCCTATTGTAACTGGGTGAATGGGTAAAAATGGTACAGAAATTAGGTTAAAGTGGTACCAAGTTAAGGTTGTAGAGGTACCAAGTTAAGGTTATTATCCTAGTGTAACCGGGTAAACCAGTAAATGTGTTACCAATTTAAGGTTATAACCTTAACTTGGTACCACTGTAACCTTAATATGGTACCATTATAACTTTAACTTGGTACTACTATAATCTTATCTAGGTATCACAATAACCTTAACTTAGTACCACCATAACGTTAAATTAGTACCACTATAACATTAAATTGGTACCACTACAACCTTAACTTAGCACCATTATAACCTTAAATTGGTACCATCGTAACCTTAACTTGGTACCGTTATAACCTTAACTTGGTACCACCATAACCTTAATTTGGTACCACCATAACCTTAACTTGATATCATTATAACCTTCAATTAGTACCACGATAACCTTAAATTGGTACCACTATAACCTTAACTTGGTACAACCATAACCTTAATTTAGTACCACAATAACTTTAAGTTGGTACCAACATAACCTTAACTTAGTACCACTATAACCTTAAATAGATACCAATGTAACCTTAATTTGGTACCATCATACCCATAACTTGGTACCACAATAATCTTAACTTGATACCACGATAACCTTAAATAGGTACCACTATAACCTTAAATTTATACCATTATAACCTTAACTTGATACCATCATAACCTTAAATTGGTACCGTAACTTGTTTGGGGATTAGGATTAGAGGATTAGGGATTAAAGTTAAGGACTAGAATTAGGAATTAGGGTTAAGGTTAGGAATTAATGATTAGGGTTAAGGCTTAGTGATTAAGAATTAAGGTTAGGGTTTATGATTTAATGTAAGGTTTAGGTGTATCATTTATGGTTTAGGGTTTAGGAGTAAAGTTAGGGTTTAGTGTTTAGGATTTAGCATGTATGTACATTTTAATTTGAACAATATTTGGTAAAGTTTTTAAAAGCTCAAACATGTATGTAGTCTTAAGAATTAGAGAATAAGGTTATGTTAGGGTTTGGGGTTAAAGTTAGGGTTAAGGTTAAGGGTTAGGCTTAGGCTTAAGCTTGGGGTTAGGGTTAAGGGTTAGGCTTAGGCTTAGGGATTAGGGCTAGGGATTAAGATTTAGTGTTAGGCTAAGGTTTATGATTTAATGTTAAGGCTTAGGTGTATCGTTTATGGTTTTGAGTTTAGGGTTAGACTTATGATTTAGGTGTTTATAGTTTTGGACTAAGGATAAATTTAAGATTTAAGGTTAGGGTTAGGGTTTAAGGTTATGTTTAGTAATTTTTTTATATTATATTGTGGGTTTATTTCGCACATATTTTATATTATAAGATTAATTTTTTATATTATTTTTTATATTATAAGATTAATTTTAACTACAACTGACATATTTAACATTTTAATTAATAAATGCAAAACATTTATGTACATGTTTAAGGTTTACATTTTGGGTTAATGTTTCAGGTTAGGGCTTAAGGTTTAGGTTTAGTGTCTGAGTTTAAGATTAAGGTTTAGGGTTAGAGTTTTGTTTTAAGGTTTTTTATACAGTATTAGCTTTTTATCATGATTGACATATTAAACAATTTTGTAATATTTAGAGATAGAAAGTTTATAATTTGAGAAGTCTTTGTATAAATAAGGTTCTAATTTCTACCTTTTGCCCAACAATTAATGAAAAAAATAAATCAAAACTATTTTTGCTATCTATTTATTTTAACTTTTTTCTCCTTTTTATTATGACCATTATTTGAATAGCTGGTGTAAAGCCTACATTATTTTATTTTGAAAAATCAATTAGTTCGAGGCCCAAAAAAATGTTGTAAATGTTTAGAGACATATAGTTTATAGATGGTTCAAGACCAATTGAATTTGAATGAAATAAATATGTCTTGGGGCTTTGCCAACTTCATCAAGAATAATTTAATTAAAGATTTGTTAAGTACTTTTTGAATTAAATTTTTTATTTTTTTAAAAAATAGGTAAATTAAAATTTTTAAATAATTGTATAAGTGGCCTAAAATTATAATATGCTATATTATCAATTTTTTAAAATTAATTTGTGGCTAAAATGACAAATAAACAAAAATGAAATAAAAATACAAATTACCAAAGTTGACAGTGCCTATTCTGAAAACATAGAAACATTTAGGACAAAAAGAAATTAACGTAGAAATTAGAGGGCTAAAGGTAAGTTTTACCGAGAAGCAATAGTAGACTTGGTCAAACGGGTTAAAGCTGGGTCTGTTGAAACAGGTATGCGGGTTGAGGCGGTTTCATCCTCAATTCCCATCGCCGGTGATGGTTTTGTCCTCGATTTTGTGCCGGTTATGGTTTCGTGAGGTGGGCGAGAGTCGTGGTTGAGCGACGGGGATGGTTGCATGACAAGATGGCTTTCACAGCCACAACTGAGCAAGGGGCGGACAAAAACAAGATGAGATCACAAACAGCAGTGAGCAGTGGGTTTCGTCCTTGATTTTATTTGCCGAGGATGGTCTCTGCGACAGGGATGGTTTCGTCCTCAATTTCACAACGGGGATGGTTTTCGTGACGAGGATGGCTATGCATCAATGGCGAGGATGGCTTGGCAAAGGGTTTTTCCCTCCGATTCCTGTCACCGGCGATGGGTAGATCAATGTGAGGCGAAAGGGTGGCAACGAGCAGGGATAACCGGCACTACTACTTGAATGGGTTTCTCCTATCTGATCTTCACTATGATGAGCTTTGATGATAATACTGAAAACTTTAGCCCCAATCGAGCCAAAAGATGAAACTATAGGAGTCCATGAATACTTTAACCAAAATTAGATCTCATGATCGAACGGTATTTTAGAACGGTCCGCGCCTACTGACGACTTACATCCTGTTCTATTTGGCGTCCAAAATAAAATAACCGTGATGGCTGCATTAGTGGCCAGCCGCATGTGATCAGTACGTCACCACGCAAATCCTTTCAATTTTTGTTTCTTTCAAAATATTGTTTACTTTTTATAAACTATATTTTTTAGGTTTCATACAGGTAGTGTGTATCACACTTTTTGAAATAATTTACAGACCACACCATCGACAAAATTTAATCGAAATTCAGTTCTACATTTGGTTCAAGGTTGGTGGCCCATGCTGACAATTTCATTTTCCTTTGTTTTGAGTAGCAAATTTATTTAGGCAAACTCTACCCTGATTTTTAGTTAAAATTACATTTTATCTCCTTCTACTTCAAAAATACATTTTACCTTCTCATGTTATCGTGGTGGCTCGACTTAGTAAAACCAAAATAACCGTCATTGTGGCACACTTCCTTCCCTCCTAAAACAAAACCCATGGTAAAAGAGTTGTGGTATAGGATAAGGATGATCCGGATCCGGATAACATCATAAAAAATAATAACCCTTCTTCTCTTCAATAAATATACTAATCAAAATCCACATGACACTGCACTTGCAAGAGCCAACAGTATAGCCTTTTACGAGTTACTCAATATATATATATATATATATATATATATGAATAAAAAAGAAAAAAATAGAGTAATAATATGATGACAGAATATCATTCAAGTAAACTTATCCAATAAATAACGCCTTCCATCATTCATGCAGGCAAACACGCTTGTTAAAACCCATAAAGAAATTTAATGTTGAGATCTATATTACTACTATATTATAAAGATGGAACAAATTTGCTATTCAATGAATAGTGTCATTTTTGTCTTTTTGTCATTTTTTTTTTTTGCATTTTTCTTATTGATGATTGAAGCCCTCTTTCAAGTTCTAAAAGGTTTTATTTCTTCTCTTTTGTTTCCTGTACTTTTGCGTATGATAATTAGGCTCCAATAGACAATATAAGCACAATGTGAGATCGGTAAATCTGTGAATTTGAAAGCTATAACCAGTAAAGAGCAAAATTACATGTATTGAAGATAGGGGTGTGCAAGAAACTCGATTAACCTGTAAAATCACATAAATCGATCCACACCAAACTAAGGATGTGCTATTTTATGCGGTTCTGGTTATGTTTCAGATTTAGAAATCTTAAAAGTGAATATCATATGCTACAGTTATAGTTTTTGAATGTCATAACCGATAAAAACTACACCAACTTAATAAGAGACCCCTGATCTAATATAAATTAAAATTATATACCTAATTAGCTAATTTTTTCTCCCTTTTTTATCTCTATTTCTATCATAGTTGGGAAACTTGTCTCACTCATTAGGGTATGGGCATAATTGGAAAGCTTGTCTCACTCACTAGGGTAATGGTAAATTAAACTAGATAAAGCCCTCTTTTTAAATTATTATTAAATATGAGAATCCTTGCTAACTTAGAGCAGGGGAAAGTAATTCTAAGCTTGGGAACGCTAGGATTCAAGGTAGAAACATTACCAACAAGTAGGAAGGACCAAATCCCTAGGATTCTTTCATCAAGCTAACCTAGTCAAGAAATGAAACCCATCGAAAGTATGTTTTTCTCTAGTGTCAAGTCAACTTATTAGTGTGTGTTTTGGATACCTTGTTTAATATCCATTTTCCTAGTTAATGTTTTCTAGTCTACTTAATTTAATTGAGTAAAAGTTATTGGTTGGTTGTTTGATTAAAGTTGACTTGAGGTAATGATAGTTGTGAATTGATATATATCAATCTTTGTGGGATGATTCTTTTCTCACCCTAACTCAACACATCCCTTGTGCTTGCACTAATGGTTTCAAATTTCACATTACCCTTAATTTCATTGGGAAAGTTACAATTACTCCTTTAAGGTTTATCATAACATATAGTTTGCCCATTTATTTTTGAAAACCTACACTTTGTCCTCTGGTTCTTTTATACTGTTCGATAAACTTCTAAAACTGTAATTTAAATTGCTTGATAGTCAACTTCTAGTAATGGTAGTTTCTTCAATATTTTTTTGTAGTTAATAAACCTTTTAGATTATTAGTTTTTCTTTTAGATTATTAGTTTTCCCTTTCTATAAATATTTTTTTCCTGTAAATGCATATCAGTATTTTTTTTAATGTCAGTTAATTATAAAAAAATATCAAAAATCTTGAAATTACTGAAACATGTTTATCAGGCAGTTTGATTTAAGATTTCAGAAGTTGGTGTCGGACACTATAATAAAAGTAGAGGGTAAAGTGTAGATTTTTTAAAATAGAGGGGGTAAAGTGTAGGTTAGATCAAATCATATGGGAGCTTTTGTAATTTACCCTAATTTCATTTCTTCCCTTTTGGTCCTTAGACTTTTTCATATAACAATTAGGCCTAGATAGACAAGATAAGGGTAATGGTGTGATCAATATATCTATATGTTCGAAAATTACAGCTACCGAAGTAAAAAATTATAGAGATCACAAGAGGGTTTCTCAAACCACCAACATTTAGAAAAAAAAATTGATAATGTTTGCTTTTCATTATTACTTTTTCCCTATGAATGCTCAAATTCATTTTTTAGACTCGACCTCAGATTTTCTCTTTATTTTGATGTCATAATAGATTTTTATATATCATCTTCATTTGAGTTCACTCTATCTGCTTGCAACAACTTCCAACTAGCAAGAGTGGGATGACATATTAAGTCAATTGGTGTGATATAAAGTGTTGTTATCGCTCCAATCTAGTTGTTGGTCATCACAGTGAGATGTATACTTTGTTTTCTATCGAAGCCCAATTGGAGAAAAGCATAAAACAAGGTTTAAGAAGCTAAGTCTATACTTCTCAATGTCTACACAGTCGCAACATTGCTCATTTTCTTTCTTAGATTCTCTGTCAACTCCGTATAGTCGATCTCTTACTAAATCACTTCAGCCAACCAAAGATTGCAGAAATTACTTCATCTGTGTCTTTATCACCACCTACGTACCTAACTCAACTTCTCTTAAATACTTATCCCTTGCAATTCATGCATAGCAAATATGTATATTAACAATGAATATTATATATGCATATTGTATTATGACAGACTTTTGTTCTAAACTTAACTACTCCACTAATTTATACTATTTGCAATAGGAAAATGCTAGCAGCATTGTCCAGGTGTTGAAGAACATTGTATGTTCTAAATAGATAAGGCTATTCACTATTTATTGAATAGTACATCAAAAGTCGCGTTCTATTGCATCTTAGGTTCTGTAGGTGTTGCACAACAAACCCCTTTACCCCTAGGTTTAGGATAGTTTACTCTCATCCTTACCTCTGTAATAGATTGTAATAAATTTTAATTACAAAAAATGGCCTTTTTTTGTGCTTTTTGTTAATATTAATACTTTTTACATGCTTGAGCTTTTTGTCCAATTTAGCTGTGTTTCCCCTTATATATACTAAATGCATAAAGATTATTCAATGTTTAATAAATAAAGAATAAAATAGTGTCATTTTACTTTTTCTTTTTAATCTTCCTCGGTTCCTTTTTCCCCCATACTACACTTTTTCCTAAGAGACAATCGCTTTGGTTTTTTTTTATCATTGATTGCTTTTTTGACCAAATGATCACTTTCTTGGGGCTTATATTGTTATTTTTGGCATTTGGGTTGTTTCGCATTTTCCTTTTATTTAAATTCATCCAACCCCTAATTTATCAATTTTTCTCATTTGAAACAGTAAACGCTATCTACTTGTCATTTTGGTTTCCAATCTTTCTCATATTATTTTTATCTTCTAAAACAAAATTTTGTCACTATAGTTTGTCTAGTTTTGAGCATGACATAGGCTGTTCCCAAACTTTATTTTAATTTTTAAGTCATTCCTATATTTTTTAAGATTATGGATCTTTTTTCTGCTGTAATGCGCAGGGTAAAAAACCTCGTAATACTCTAAAGCACAAAAGAGTGAGGAAGAGGCAACAAGTGACATATGGGTGGTGGCATAATGCCGGTTTTCATCCACCCGGTTTTCAATTTATGGCATGCGGAGTCTTTATATTTTATATATGGCAGGCAAGCTATAATTAAATTTAAGACACCTGCCCAACCTTTGGTGATTCAATTACAATGGTAGTCCTAGAGCTGTTACTTTGAGCTGTTTAGATACCTAGAGTTGAAAAAGTTTCATCCATGCCTCTTCGAAGGAAGTTTGCGATGAGATTTTTTCTGCCTTTTTTTTTTGTTTTACCGGTAATGACTATACATGAATCCGTGCTGTTTTATATAAAAGAGTTCGTAGGAAGTGTCAATTGCTCATTGATGTGTGTTTTTATGGATTTAACATGGTCTTATGTGGAAGGTGGGGAAAGGGAGGGGTAATAAAGTATCTAAGTTCTATTTATTGTGTTAAAGCCAATAGCAGTCCTTGGTATGTTGGTGCAGTTGTAATGCAGGTCTAGATTACTGCAAGTAAACTTTTTGGGACGTCCAACCTCATCATTAGCTATAAAATATCATGATTAACAATTGATTTTTTGTGTATACTATTAATTTGTTTAGTTTCTTCAGGGAGGAATGTGTGTGTAATTTAGTGAGCAATTGCGGAGTGTGGCATTGAGGGGTATGGAGTGCAGAGGCACTTGCTGAAGAGAGTTCAGCTCGTAACAAAGTGCCGTTTGTTATTCTTTTTGCAAGAGAAAACATGGAAGGTTGCTGGGAAGATGAAACTAGATGGCAACTGGATTTTCATTGCCAACCATTACAACAAACAATCGATCTTCTTGTTCTTGAATTCTCCTCTCTCTGGACAAATACTCTTTTTTTTCTTTTTCGATTATGCAATAGTCAGTGGCGAACCCAGAATTTTTTGTTCGGGGGGGCAAGCCCGGAGGAGAGTCGGCGGAGCCCGGAGGAGAGTCGGCGGAGCCCGGAGGAGAGAGACGACGTCGCGGTTAGGTAAAGCTGTAAATTGGGACTAATTCACACTAATTCAAAGCTCAAGGATCAAATCATACGAGTTGGAAACGTTTGAGGACTAATAGTGCATTTAGGCCAGGTTAGAATATCCCTTTAATGTAGAGGGAATAACTACTCACTGGGTCCCTACTTTCTTCAGCACCTACCTTATTGCCCCCCATCTTTATATTTTTCCACAATATTTGGGGGGGCAAAATGCACACACAATCCTTAAATTTTGACAAAATCATCAAATTACTACCCCATATTTACGTTTTTTCAAAATTCCCGGGGGGCTGTTAACGTAGCTTCGCGCCTGAGCATAGTGAGCGAGAAAGTTGGAGAAAAGAAAAGAAGAATCAGCGACTCAGAATAAAAATTTTCATATGTTTTGATTCGAAGGATCGAATGGAATCCATAATGGAGATTGATCGCTTCACACGTCTCCGGCCCAATACGACCACCGTTCGCCACCGTTATCCTACCCTGCCACCAATTTACCTTCCCCATTGCGCGCTGCTCAAAACCGGAAGGCTGTGCAAATGCCTCTGACAAGTGCCTTTGATTTGCTTAACCTATATTCATCGCCCATTGACAAACCAGAACAAGAAATCGGAATCAAACCAAATATCTACCCTTGCCTGTGGCATCTGTTTTTGGAAAAAGCCCTAAAATGTTGCTTGATTTCGCATTTTTATTTATTTGGATATTAACTTTGATTTTTGTATTTTACTCCATTGTTATGCGCTTCTAATTTACAGATAACCTTTCCGCCCAACAAGAGACAAAAATGAAACCTTTCCAGTGGAATTTCCGGAATATAAAGCCCAAGAGATTTATCCCATTTGGTTGAAAATTGTTTAAATTGGTACATACATATATATATATATGATGATGATAATCTATTGTCCCATTAGTTTAAGCTGTTAAGAACATATGTGAAGTTATGACCATATATGATCGCAGATCTCACCGACCCTTTTTGGGTGGATAATAGCTCTATTTCATTTTTTTAATCTAAAATTACATTTCATTCAGATGATGAAAAGCTTTTTTGAAACTACAGTGGAAGCAACTCTTGTAGGATTTGCGTAGGAAACCTTTCCAGTGTAGTCATCGGAATAAGCAAGAGGCTAATCAGAGCTTGAAATGATCGAGTGGGGAAGTTCCATAACGGCCATGTTGATAGAAATAGGTCAAATACTCTTTTAGTGTCGTTTCTCTATACAACGGAGGATTACCTTCAGACAACAACTGCTTAATAGGCCCATAAAGCCTCGGAGATGAATGTATGCCTTCACTGAAGAAACATGCTACTGATATTCTTGGACCTTCAAGGTTTGCCAATACTCGGTGCTCCACACTTCTGAACCGGTCATTACTCACAAGCTACGTACAAATAACATGAAAATAAAATAAAGACTTTAGTAAGTTTTGTACAAGTCATGGCTCATGATTCTGCTCATTTATGGATGAAGAAAAACTTGCCTGCAGGAGGTCACCAACATTGATCACAAGAGCACCTGGTTGAGGAGGAATGTTCACCCACTGACCCTGTTGAAGAACCTGGAGTCCTCCAATCTGGTCCTGCAGCAAAACGGTGAAAAAGTCATTATCTGTATGGCGGTTTGCGCCTAAAGTCAGCTCTGGCTCTGGGCACTTGGGGTAGTAATGGCAGATTGTTATAAGTCCCTCGCCACAACCCATCTCCTCAAGATGGCTTGGATTTAGTCCCAGAGATTCAGAAAATAGCCCCAACAAAGAAATCCCCAGTTCTTTCACTCGCTTCGAGTATTCCATCAGTATATCTCTACAATCAATCGATCAATCAATCAATCGAGCAAGCCTTTGCACAGAAGTCTAACTATATGCAGAAATATATTGAGTTATGTTATGTATACCTACAAACTGCTGGCAATTCTTGGAGCTCTGGTGGATTGGGAGCGAGGAAGCAGAAGAAAGTGTCTCTCCAGCTAGCTGCGGGGGCACTATAGAGATCGAAGTTGCTGTTAAATGTGAACTTTCTGGAGATATCGCGAGTGAAGAATTGTTTCTTGACCTCGACATCTTGGTCGAAGAGTCTACGAACCCCTTCTTTCATTTCCTCCAGAATTCGAACAGGGATGCCATGATTGATGACTTGGACGAAACCCCATCTCTGGGCGGCTTGCCTAATTTCATCGACTACCTGGTTGCGCCGGATTGGGTCGACATCGATGGCCTGTAGATCTATGATTGGAATGGTTGGGGTTGGTTTTTTGGAGTCAAAGGGGGCTCCTTGTTTTCTGCTTTCAGGTGGTCGGATGAATATTGGCGGAACTCTGGTGATGCCTGCGTCGACCAGCCCTTTAACACCGGCTTTTGTCTCGTCAAAAGCTTTCACTTCACTTGCTCTGTCGTACATCGTACTGGCCCCTGTTTCGCCGCTTCCACCCTCTACCATATTTTCGCTCTCTCCGGTTCGAAGTCTGAATAGTCGGGAACATGGAGGAGCACACAGCGCAGTGAATAAGATACACTCCAGAAGATTATCAAATGCACAGCCGAATATTCTAAAATGATGGGCTGAGCCAGTTGACTGGAACTATAGAAACTGTGCGGAGTCAACATGTCATAGGCTTGCAAAATAAAATTGTACAGTAATTTTCTTTTTTTTTTCAAAAATAATATATTCTTAATACGTTTTCTTTCTTCAAATGGGATAAAGGAAAAAGGTATGCAGGTATTTTTTTTAGTCAGGTATAATATAGTTTTCCATTTTCCCTACACTGGGAAAATAAAAAATTATTACACAAATTGGAAAAAAGGTCCTTTTGTGTTTTTACCTGAGAATTAGAATTGATGATCGTATATGCCTCGTACAGATGGGTCAAAATCGCTCAACAAAAACAAGATGATGGGTCAATTTTTTTTTCAAATAAATGGTTATAGGTCATAATTAACACATATTCACTAAACTTGATAACTTGGGCAATTTAATCCACAAGTCACTATTTATTAAATATTGGCTTCTAAACTTTGTAAAAGTTTATGAGTTAGTCCAAAATTATTCACAAATGATGGCAGTGGCGTAGTTATGAATGGCTGGGGGAGGCTGCTGCCTCTTAAAATTTTTTAAAAAACATAGATATAGAATAGTAATTTGGTAATTTTGTTAAAAAGTTAAGGGCTGAGTATGTATTCTACCCCCAAATATTATGAAAAAAATATAAAAATGAGGGCAATAAGGCACACATCAAAAGGAATGGGAACCAAGTGTATTTTTCTCCCTTATTCCCATTCAAAACGAATGACGTTGTTTCAATTGTGTTTGTGCACAATCCCCAATTCCCAAATCCCAAATCCTTGACAGATACCCGAACCGATCACAAACCACATTCTTTGGAAGAATGAAGCAGAGAACCTATTGGGCCCTGCTTCAAAAGTAGAGGGTTGGAAAACGGGGTGCCTCACTTATGCACGAACACAATCCTAAAGTCACAAGCTTTTGGTTGACAACCAGGACGACCTTTACCTTTTTATAAATCCCTTAGCGCAATCGAGCAGTCCAACTGTGCCACCTATATGGGATTGGGATACCAGCCCTCAGCTACCTTGATGGCACAAGCAGATTACTTGCTGGACCTTTGCTCGTTGGACTTGACAACCTCATCGTCCTATTTCTTGTCCACGCTCAACACGCCTGATCACCGCTTCTTTGCATCACCCTCTTGTCCTCCGGTGCGACGGCATCCATTATCATATCACACCAATGCGGCATGACGGCAGGCTTCCACTTTCCTCTTGCCCTAGTGCTTCGTCCAATCCATCCGTCCAAGTCTCCAACAACTTGCCTCATTGTTTGTCGCTGCGTCACATGACTCACATCACACCTCTTGTCCTTCGGCGCGCGGTGTCGATTATTGCATCATACCAGCTCAACACGACAGCGAGCTTCCACTCTTCTCCGACTTTAGTGCTCCATCCAATCCATCCGTCTGGCAGTGTGACCATCCGAGTCTCCGACATATTTGTTTACTCCATTTGGTCTTGGTAAGAATTTGTTCTAACTTTGCCCTCCCTAAGCCTGAAATCTTGGATCTGCCACTGACTGATGGCATTAGTACTCATACTCAATCCAATCTTTGCCCAGATCTAATGGCCTCCTTGCCTCACTAAATCAGCCTCTCTTCATCATCGAAAGCCGACAACCAGCAAGAGCATGGTGGCCCATAAGCCGAAGAGCCTCTTGTCAACTTGCCGCAATGCCCACCTCCTGTCATTGGCCCGGGAATTGAAGTCAATCCGGAAGAAATTGAGTGCGTACCCAATTCCCAAACCCAGAAACACTTCTCGTAATTCAATGAGATCAACGTAAATAATTGATTTGCTTCTATGTATTGAGATTTGAACCGGCCTTCTTGGAAACTCATAGTTTTGTTTTACTTAATTAATGGCGTGTCCTATTTAACATATTCAATTAAGGGTTCTAACTAGGGATGGCAATTGGGTAGATCGGGTCAGGTTTGGGTCAAGTCATTCAGATTCGGGTCTAGTCGGGTTAGCATGAATTCAGGTCCAGGTCGGGTTCAGGTCAAGTCATTTGGGTTCGGGTTGATTTCAGGTTGAGTTGATTTCGGGTTCGGGTTGGGTTGGGCCGGGTTTATTTAGGTTCGGGTTCACTTCAGGTCAGGTCAATTTTAGTCTCAGGTAACTTCAGGCCAACTTTTGGGTCAAATTCGGGTCAACCTTTGTGTTCACGTGGGTTATTAGTGTGAAGTCAAGACGATTGAATCTATTCAATTCTTTTTTAAATTTAAATCAAACAATTTAATTTTTTGTGTGATTTAATTTAAATTAAATTCTCATTTTTTAGTATATTTAATTAAAATATTCATAAAAATCTGCTTCATTATAGTTTAGTACATATTTAAGTAATTTAACATTATTAATAATATTTAATTGTTTTTCTAAACCCATACTCCTTAACTATCATTGTACAGATTATTTAGATCTTCACTCAGCTATCACTCAGATATACACAATGACAATTTTGTTGTGCTTATGTTTCAATGAATTTTCTTTGAAATTACAATGAAATGCAAATCAAGTTCATTATTAGTGACTAAATTGTAAAATTTAAAAAATTTTGGTTGAAAGTGCAAAGATTTCAAAAATTTTAGGATCGATGTTGTAATTATTATGGGTGACTAAAATAAATTTTTTTAAAATTTAGGTACCTTACTGCACTATACTTAAAAGTATAAGGATGAATGTTGTAATTTTAATAATTACCTATTAAGAACATTAAACTTACTAAATATAAAAACTACTTCTATTAGAAAAATCCAAATATGGATGTTTCTTCCTCAAATAAGATACTTACAATATATAGAAGTCCTAAAAAAATAGAAGTTACTAAATATGGAAATCTTTTCTCAAAATATGAAAATTATTAAACATGAATATCTTAAAAAAAGAAATGAAACTACTAAATATGAAAGTCTTATCTCCAAATATGAGACTTACTAAATATGGAAGTGCCAAAAAATGGAAGTTACTAATAATAGAAGTCACCATTCCTAAATATAAGACATACTGAATATGAAAGTCTCAAAAAACGGAAGTTACTAAACATAGAAACTTCCATATTTAGGACTGAGTTAATATGGAAAATAATGAAATAGGAAAGTTAAGGTTTAGGGTGAGGGTTAAAATCGGGTATTGTCGAGTTTAGTTATCGGGTCATCTCTGGTTCAGGTCAGGTCAGTCTCGGGTTTGGGTCATTTTGGGTTCAGGTCAATTCAGGCTTGGGTCATTTTGGGTTTGGGTCATTTAGGTTCGGGTTTTCTCGGGTTTCCCTTTAATCGGGTTCGGGTTCAGGTTCAGGTCGGGTTGGGTACAATCGAGTTCAGGTCGTTGACTTTTTTAGTCAAATCGGGTCAGGTCGGGCTTGGGTTCGGGTGGGTTGGGCCAGGTCATCGGGTTGGGTCCGATTTTTCCATCCCTAGTTCTAACTCCTCTAACCTTACCTGTTAAGGAGATAAAACTGTTGCCATTAGTTGTTCAAAAAGTTAAAAACCCCTCACTGATCCAAATAAAAAGCTTTGGCCCTTAATGAAATAAACGAAAAGTTTTAGTCCTTAATTGATTTTTTCTGCACAATTGAAGCTCCTATTTTAACCTTTAATCCCATAACAACGAAGGCATTGTCCATATCAATAATTCTTACATCCCTTTGGCGATTAGTTGCTTAATTCATCACGATAAAATTCTAATGATCCTAATCATGCAATCCAATTTCATCCATTACAGACAAAAATAATACAACAATCATTTTTCTACAAAAAATGTTTCATTCCAATTGAAAATGAGTTAAATGGTATCTTACAAACCAATAACGATATAAAACTTTAAGAGACAACAAAAATATAAAAATGATCACAAAAAGATTACTCATTTTTACAATACCGAATAAAAATAAAAAAGATAATCGGATCAAGCCAAACCTTTTAAATAAACTAGAATAAATATGGAGTATATAACTCACAATAACTGAAACAAAGCATGAGCCAATGCAACAATAACCAAGCAACGGTAACTAAACAAGGCTATATATAAAAATAAAAAGATTACATATAAAATGTAGAAAAAAAAAATCTAACTTTATTCTATGCAATCACTTATTTGTTGCCAAACGTTGGGACACCCAACAGAGATGAGATTTCAGTGAATCCAAGAGAATATCTAGATCCATCACTCCATGCCTTCAATTGAAAATCTTCTCTACGAGAATCTTGAATCTCTCTTAAGCACTAAAATTTAAAGAAGATTGCATTCATTATAAAATTTGATAAATAATATCAAATAAGGTCAGTTAAGTAATAAAAACAATGAAAGACAATCAGCCAGATCTGCACTGAAGTTTAAATTTACCTGAAAACAATAAAGAATGATGGGGAAAATAGCAAAAGGGAATGAGTTTGAGAAAAGGCTAGGTGGCTAAGTCAAGAAAATGGTTAAGCTGGTCTCAAGGCAGCTAAGTTAAGAAAACGGTTAAGCTGGTCTCTAGGCGGCTAGGCCAATTGACTAATACTCTACTAAACTTTGATTGTTATAACGAAATAATTAGACCAGTTTTTAATGATTGACCATAATACATTTTCCCTTGAAACTTAAGGAGTTAAAGTGGGATTTCATCAATTTAAGGTGGACTATAATAGATTTTCCTCTAATAAGACTAGCTAAGCTAGCCAGATACTCATGTTTTTCCATATATCTTTGTTCATAATCATGGCTCGAAACAATCGAAGCAGGAGATGAGAATCATCAATCAAAGCAATACCTGTCTATGTATATAGCAGTATACTAGTTTCTCAGAGCTTGAAATGTAACAGGGCTGAGGTACCATCAAGGCCTTTCTGAATGAAGTAAGATGAATACTCTCTCACAGTGGTTTCTCTATATTTTGCAGGATTCTCTTCCGACAGAAGCTCCCTGATCGGTCCATAAACCCTCGAATCCGGCAGCACATTTGTGCACAAAAAACATGCTATCGACACTCGTGGCCCTACATCATTCGCCACCACTCTGTGCTCCGCACTCATGAATTTGTCGTTCGATATCAGCTGTAAAACCGAAAAAAAGAAAAAAAGAAAAAGCTTCAGAAGATAAATTTGTGTTATTAATTAGCACTCAATTTGGAGGCTTGCCTGAAGGAGGTCGCCAATGTTTACGACCAAAGCGCCAGGAGTGGGACGCACATCAATCCAATGATTTTGATGTAGCACTTGCAGACCACCGACATGGTCCTGTAACAGCACAGTGAGGAAGTCATTGTCGGAATGACCGGTTGTGCCCAAAGTCAGTTCCGGCTGAGGACACGGTGGATAATAATGGCCCAACATGAACAGCCCTTTGCCACAGTCAAGCTCTTTCAGATGCCCGGAGTCAAGCCCAAGAGCCTCGGAAAATAGCTCAAGCAGCAAGTGTCCCAAATTCCTTGCATGATTTGCATACTCCAACAATATCTCACTGTGTGAAAAATTAATTTGCATGAGGATGAGGGGCTAAGTATGGAAAATTAATTTGCATGTACATATAATCGTATAATTAGTTACCTACAAATTGCCGGCAGCTCCTGTGGCTTAGGAGGGTCAGGAAACATGTTACAGAAATAGGTGTCCCTCCAATTTGCGAACGGGACACTGTACAGATCAAAGTTACTATTATACCCGAATCTTTTCGTGTAATCTCGTGCGAAGAACTTCTTCTTTTCCTTGAGATCCTGCTCGAAAAACTGGCGAGTCCCGCTCTTGATCCCCTCCAGTACACTCATCGGGATCCCATGGTTCACCACTTGAAAGAAGCCCCATGTCTGTGAAGCATGCCGGACTTGTTCCACGATCTCCTTGCGTTTGTTCTGGCTTTGGTTGGCACCTTCAAGGTCGATGAGTGGGATGCTCAGTTTGCTGTCACTTGAAGCAAGTGTTTTGTTGGCCAACTTGTCCGCTGCTCGGTGAAACATGCGAGGGATCTCCGTCATTCCAGCGTCCACGAGACCTTTAACGCCGGCTTTTGTGTCGTCGAAAGCTTTTATCTCTCTCACTCGATCGTAATACGGGGTTGTGGTCGCCATTCTATTGTGATGTGCACAGTTTTCACGAATATGAGACTTAAGTGAAAAAGCAGAAGGATAATAAATAAATAGGGAAACTAAGGAGAAGATTTATCAACTGGGTTGAAAGTCGGATGCATTATTGAAAGCAGCTTCTGCGAAAAAGCTAAAAACTACAAATTCAACACGGCTTCTCCTCCTCGGCATGCTGACAGTGAAAGACAAACCATTCATTTTCATACAAACGTACTAGCACCGGAGGTGGTCCATGGGCTAGCCCAAACTGAGACCGGTCTGGAAGTCAAACCCATGCCTCAACCGGTCAAACCAGCCCCCGGCACAGCCCGGGAAAAAATCGCAAAAAAAGGGGCTAAATATGAGCTTTGGAGGAGAGGATAGTGCAAAACGGACCGGCCTAGCCAGAATAGAACTCGCCCCACCCCTGCGACTTAAACTGAACCGGCCCGGTCTGGTCCGGGCTCGGAGCCAACGGCTCCTTCCTCCAACAGAAACTTGCAAAACAATTTTTAAAAAATTGGTTAATTATACAGTAAGCCCTCCAACAGTTTTTCTGCTCCATTTTAGCCTCTAAAATTTCATTTTCACCCCTCCCAACAACTAAATCTTAAGGACTTTTTGATCCAAATAATTTTTTGCCCTTCCCTATAAATACTAATGCCATTTTCACTCTATCCTCACATCATCACTCAATTTCTCTTCTTCCTCTAGTATGTTCTCTCAAGCATTCAAGCTTTTTTCTTAATTTCTTTCAAATTTCTTACTAATCTCTCCCTAATATATTCATAATCTCCTCTTAATTTTGCATTAATCACTACTATTAGTTCATGACTTATGGCTTCAAGAGGAAAGGGCAAGGCGACAGAGAGTTTATCTTCCCACATCACCAGCCTCCAAGGCTTGTTCTTAGCCCGTCAATAAAGGTATCTTAATTGAAGAGTTGCACGATGATGATGCCGAAATTGATATGATGAATTACGATTTGGGACTCGACAAATCAATTATCAGATGATGAAGTTGAAGAGTTGGATGCCATGACGGTCGAGAATCTGTCAACACAAGCGACGCCAACAAGTCATGGACCCGCTGTAGAGGAAACCCAAGGACAAGATAAATCCTCAAGACTAACTACTTGGGTTTGGGAGCATTATGAGCTCATACACGAAGGGGAGTCGAGGTACAGGAAATGCAAACATTGCGGGAAAAAATTGGTGCATAAAAAGAATTCCCGCATTGGAACGCTAAAGCGACATATTGAAAATCAACATCCTAACGTCCTCCCCAGTGTCGAGACTAGTTTTGGAGGACAAACACAACTTGGGTCTATAACCGGAGCCGACAGACCAGGTAGATTTCGTTTTAACCAACAATCTTGTAAAGAATATATGGTAAATTAGATTATGCTTACCGAAAAACCTTTTTCACAAGCTTAAGATGTGCACGTAGAATCTTGAATAAAATCATAGTTAAATCCTGCATTTAAAAAAATATCTAGAAAAACTGCTAGGAAATAAAGCTTTAGATTATTTAAAGCCAAAAAATCAAATTTGCAAACCTATTTTTCTACTCTTGATCATTGTGTGACATTCATTTCTGATATATGGACATCGCCTTTAGGTCAATCATTTTATTGTGTTACTTCTTATTGGATTGATTCTGATTGGATTATGCAAAAACGAATATTGTCATTTAGGGTCATTGAAACGGATCATATTGATTATCATATATTTGATTGCATCTTAGAAATTTTACGCGATTATGTTTGTACTGATAAAGTCTTGAGCATTTCATTTGATAATGCTTCAAACAATGATGTTGTTGCTCACTTTTTAAGTCAAATATTGAAACCACCTCTCAACGGTACATTCTTTCACGTTAGATGTATGTGTCATATTTTAAACCTTTGTATGCAAAAGGGTTTAAAAGTTCTCCAAATGAAATTCTACCTATTCAGAAATTATTGACATATTTGAAATCAAGACTTGCTGTGTTTCGTAAATTTAAAAGCTTTTGTTTTGAAAATCAAAAAGAATTTTCTTGGAAATAGTTTAAATTGAATCGTCTAACCAGTTGGAACTCCACATATTTGATGTTGCAAGATGCATTTTCGTATGTAAAATTGTCGACGCATTTCATGAACTTAAAAATGAGTTGTGAATTTCTTATAACTGAAGTTTGGGAAAAATGTTCCAAAACCGGTGAATTACTTAAATTTTTTTACGAGGCTACTGAATTTTTCTCAAGTATTTACTTCCCAACTATTTATCAAGTTTTGCTTCATTTAATGAACATTACATATGCCTTACATCAGTTTAAAAATCATGAATTGTTAAAATCGACTGTCGAAGCCATGCGGGGTAAGTGGCTTTAGTATTTCGAAAACATTCCACCTATCTTTTTAGTTGCTTCTTTGCTTGACCCATATGTCAAATTAACAGGTACAATAATATTGCTTGAAGAAATTTTTCATACTTATTTAGAAATGTCTCATATAAATGTTTTGGCTATGTTTGCTACTACTTCCGAATACTTGCATTCTTTATATAAGTTATATTCTGAGCGGCATTCGGATAAAGTAAGATCCGAAGCCCCTCAAACTGAGCCTCTAAGGAGGTCAATCTCAACAAGATTCAACCCGGCCCTCCAAATGCTCAAACAGCCCCGACCGACGACATCGGGATTAGCTGAGATCGATGACTATCTCAACACATTGTTCGAGATAAGTGACGTCAATATATTGAAGTGATGGAAACAAAAAAATCAAGGTTTCCGATTTTGTTGATAATCGCACAGGAGATTTTTGTTATTCTAGTCTCCACTCCGAAGTAGCGTTTAGTGCAGGAAAATGAATGATAATGAAAAAACAATCAAGATTGACATCCGAGGCAATAGAAGTATACGTATACAATCGAGATTGTGGCCTTGCAGCACTCCGGCAGCAAGACCAAAAGTCTTCAGATGACAAGGTAATATCTGATACGAGACTTGAAAAAAAAAAATTCAATCATACATGTAATTTGTATTTAATTTGATTATGCTGCTACGCACAAATCATAGGTTTCTATTTTTCATTATTTTCAGAATATTTTTTCCATTTCAAAATGTAAAGTCCATTCCGATTATTTGTAAGTACCGTTTGGCTTTTTAACTTAATAAAACTTACACTAGATGTGGTATTTTTTCTTAAAAATATTTATTACATATACAATTAATTATGTTTCTAATTTTTAAAAATAAAAATTTAAAAAAAACCTTCAAACCCACCCTACCCCGGGATCGGCTTGGGACCGCCTTGCATGGAACCGGGCCGATCCCGGTCCTCCTTGACCCAGGCCCAGGACCGGCTGGTCCTAGGTTGGGTTGACTCGCCACCCATCTCTAATGAGCACATCTTGGAAATTCAAATATTTTAACTCCCAATGTTTATTCGACGAAGCTGACTAATGTCCATTTTGATGAAGCATATTATACTTTGCTTTATTTATTTATTCAATTATTCATTTTCACAAAAGCTAGCTACTTGTAATTATCTTTTTGGTATTTTGGCTCTAATTAAAGGATAAGATTGATGATATGGCTTGTAATGTTGTATATGGATTGGAGACTTTGCATGCTTGGCCAAATCTTGTTTCAAGTGAATTACATATTTTGTTTGAAGTAGGGTAACTTGTTTATTTTAAAAAGGTGATGAGCATGGGCCTGGTTAGTTCGGTTTTCCAGTAAAATCAAATTAATTTAAAATAATGATGGTTAAAAAAAATGTCTTACTCAACCTGAGAATCGAGAACTAAACAGAGCCAGATGGGTCTAATTTTTTCAGTTATGGTTCTTAGGTTTTTCGGTTCTTATAACATAGATATAATAATTAGCAACTTTGTAATCAAATAAAATTGCATTCATAATCAGTTTAAGAAATATTCAACATAATATACAACTTAATCCATATTTAAATGTGCATATTCTTAGTATATGATCAATTTAGTAATTTCATAATTTTTAATGCACATGTTTAAAAGTACATATTTATACATAAATATATGAGCAATTAAGTAATGTATATCTTTAAACGTGCATGTTATCATAATTTTTATTATGAAACCATAATATAATTACCATTAACCCTACCCTATTAATTAAACTCTAACCCTAACTATCATTAATCCTAAACTTTCCTAAATATGAACCCTAATTAAACCCTAAACCCTAATTACACCATAAACTCTAAATACCAATCCTAATTAATACCTAAACCCTAATTAAACCTTAAACTCTAAACCGAACTCCACTAACTCTAAACCCTAAATAGAAACCTTATTAACTATACCCTAAAACCTAACCCTAACTACCATTAATCCTAAACCCTAAATCCTAAATACAAACCTAATTAAACCCTAAATCCTAATTATACCCTAAGCCCTAAATACAAACTCTAATTAAACCTTAAGTAGTAAACCTAACTACCATTAACCCTAAACCCTACCCATAACTACCATTAATCCTAAGCTCTATACCCAAAATACAAACCCTAATAAAACCCTAAACCCTAAATACATGCCCTAATTAAAACCTAAACATTAATTAAACCCTCAACCCTAAACCTAACTATCATTAACCCTAAACCCTAAATACAAACCCTATTAATTAAACCTTAAACCCTAAAACTAACTACCATTAACCCTAAAACTCTAATCCCTAAATATAAGGCCTAATTAAACCCTAAACCCTAAGCAAACCCAAAACCCTAAATACAAACCCTAATCAAACGGAAAACCCATAATACAAATCCTAATTAAACCTTAAACGCTAAACTTAATTTATATCATTAACCCTAAACCCTAAACTTAATCTATACCATTAACCCTAAATACAAATCCCATACCCTAAATTTCAATACCCTAATACTTAATTAAATACCCTTAAACCATCTTAATTCTATATATATCCCT
The DNA here is from genome assembly GCA_005392925.1 of Aquilaria sinensis. Classification (NCBI taxonomy): domain Eukaryota; kingdom Viridiplantae; phylum Streptophyta; class Magnoliopsida; order Malvales; family Thymelaeaceae; genus Aquilaria; species Aquilaria sinensis. The sequence goes on from SMDT01000236.1 coordinate 52,766, forward strand.
AAACCTTGAAAAAAATTTTAAATCCCAAATCATAAAAAAACTCTAAATTAATTCTAAAATAAATCCCAAAACCATAATATTAAATTGATTCAATTAATACCCTTAACCCTATACTAATTTTGAACCTTAAACTCTAAAGAAAAATTTCAAACCCTAAATCTATGTCCAATACCCTTAATCCATTAAAACCCTAAATCCTAATTCTATATCCCTAAACCCTAAAAAAAATTCCAAACCCTAAAATAAAAAAAATATGAATACATATATCCTAAACTCTAAAAAAACCCAAACTCTAAAAATTCAAAACTTCTAAATCAATTAGCCACTGAGAAAGCGATTAAGACAAATTTGATAGCTAAAAAGGTGACTGAAGGGCAACTGAAGTCAAATTTCTAAAAATTTTTTTATTGAAAAGCGACTAACATTTCAACGACTGAAACCTTCAATCAGCTATCAGTCACAATAAAAAGTAGACTTTTTTACTTTTGACTAATTAGTGACTGAAAAGTCAGTCGCTATTTTCAGTCGCTATTTTGCATCTGTTTTATAGTGAATCAACTTAAAAATCAATGGTTCTCCCAGATGTGGAACCGACCTGTGAACCATAATCTATTTTACCCCACCCAACCTAACCCAGTAGAGGTAGTATAGGCCAAATTCAAGTTTACCCAACCCATACTTACCCCTAGTATTAAATTGCCAAAACCATATTTCCATCAGGTGAGAAGGTATTTGTCCCAAATTGCAAAGTTTGAAGGGTGAGTCTGAACGAGTTATAGTTCAAGGAGTTATGTGTATGAGTTATCAATTTTGAAGGGTAAACTAGAAATTAGGCATTTGTAACAAACTTAAGCCCTAGGGGGTCTGACTGGCCAAGTTTCATTGGTTTTCCCTAAACTATATCTTAAATTTAAAAAGAGTCACTAAAGTAACGAATCTAGCGAATTTTTCCCTAAAGTGACCATTCATTTCACAATTGCACTTTAGTTTATATACCTCTATTAGGTGTGCCACCTGGTATATGTAAAAGTTTATAGTGTTTGACATTTATCTTGTTTTTTTTCTAACAAATACAATTAAAAGAAAATAACTTTATTATTAAAACTTCATATAATAAAACAAGTTGTCGTCATCAAATTAAATATTGATAAACTGGATCGTAGGTAAAACTATAAGCATACCTTAAAAATTTAGAAAATAAAATTACTCTTACAATAAAATATGTATTTATGTGACTTTATTCTTTTTATTTATTTATATAGCCACATTTTATTTTAATTATTTATATTTGTCAGTTGGACACCTAACAAGATTTGTAGATGAAAAGGTAATCATGCAACAAAAGATTATTTTAAGGGCAGATTTGCCATATTTGTTACCTAAGACAATTTTTTAACTTGAGGTATAGTTTGAGGATAACTAGTGCAACTTAGCCTTGTTAAGTGTTATTCTTCAAGACTAGGGGTGAAAGTCAGGGTTGAAATTTCCAGTTCAGGTTAAAACCCGACCTGAAATATGTAGACTCTTCTCTATAAACAATAAACTGAACCCGACTAAATTCTCCATATAACCTAACTTAACCCGAACTCCCAAATAAATTAGGTTTGGATTGACTAAAATCGAGTCAACTCGATTGGTTTAGTTTCCATCGACAAAACCTTAACCAAATCTAACTCAAATCTAATAAATTGAGTCAAAATAAACTAACCTAGAGACAGATTGGGGCTTCAATTGGAAAATACAGTACACAACTGAAGCTGGGACTTCAGAGAATGACTAAGGGAGATTCGAAATCAGGCACCTTGTCAAGGGACAACAGATGGAGTTGCTGCATGGTACAGTGGGAAAGAAGATACGCATGCAACTTATGAGTTTAGCATTTGAACTAGTTCTCGAGTATGTTGCACCATCGTTTGAGATTGGTATTGTTTTCTCGATGATATGACGAAGAACAACAGCCAACAGATTAAGACTCGAGAATGAGAACAATATGCATGACAGGCAATGGGGCAAGGCGATGATGATGAAGGGAGCCTGCTCTTGGTGGTGGCTATGTCTGCTCTAGCATCTGGGGCTGGAGAGCAGAAAATGAAGGTTGAAGCGGAGGACAGTAGGAGTCTAGAAAGGAGGCAGGGAGAACACTAGGATTAGGAACTTAGGTGTATGTGAGTGGGCCAATGGGTGCTTATATATGGGCTAGGTTATAGTTATTATAGATATGGGCTAGGACTAATGGGCTATGGGATGGGAAATTTGGGGTCAATCGGGTTTAATTGGGTTTAATTCGGTCCGAACTGACTTGAATCACCAAATTTCAGGTCAAATCAAGATAAGTAGATTTCTAGCATAAAATAGACCCAAACCTAATTTTTTCGGGTCGGGTTCAGAGTAGAAATTTAAGTGCTGGATATCATTCGTATGTCAGAAATCTTCAAAAGACAATGGCATGACCCAATTTCACTAGTGTCAGAGAACATGTATGTACAATATGAGCTGGGAATATGGCGTTTACTATGACAATGGGGGGGATTAGGAGATCGACCAGGCACGAGTCGGGATGGAACGTCATTAACACGAACGGGTGAGCTCTAGCTTCACAGCGAACATTTCGTGACTTCTATGAGGTCGGTTCAAAAAGTTCAGCTTGAGTTGAAGGAAAATGAAGTGCCATGTCTACGGGAGAGCTTCGAGCAACACCACCACATCTACGGCAGCTGAGAGAAAATGTTCACTTGAGTAGAGGGACAGAGCTGTAGGATTCAGTCGAACGGCTCACATTGTAAATAAGGTCCAACTTTTAGGCCGAACAAAAACATGACCCTCATGGGCTTTTTCTCGCTCCCCTAAAACACGTTAACAGGGGCACTTGAAAGAAACTGGGCTTTAACTTCCACCTCTATCAAGAGTCAAGACCCACAGATCTGAGGAAGTATATTCCAATCCAAGACCGACCCAAGCTAGCGACGAACCAGAGCTTCATTCTAAAGTACTCTAAGCATCAACAATCGCTTCTGCTCGAGGAAGACAAAGCCCCTCTTCATCCTTCTCTCTCGGCAGATGGGTTTCTTCTCTTTCCTGGGCAGAGTGCTCTTTGCCTCGATCTTCATTCTCTCCGCATGGCAGATGTAAGAGCTCTTGCGCTTTACGACTTATTTTTATCCTAATCACAAGCTCTTGTTGTTCGTTTAATATTTCGTTCAATCTGTTAGATCTGGTCTCTGTGCTTATATTTTTTCATCCTACCATTGTTTTTTCCGGTCTGGATTTTTATTTGATTCCCGTCTTTGGAGGATTATTCGTCAGTAGTTATTGGAGGCTCCTTATTTTTGTTATGCGATAGATTCGAAATATGATTAAGTAGTTATTGGATGATTTTATGGATACATGGAGTAGAAATGTATTTATAATGATATTGTGCCGACAAAGATGTTGTCTGCTGGTGAAAATTTTTATCCAAGTTTGAGAATGGTGATTAAAGACGTATTCTCGTTTACCTCTCAAGGGGAAGTTAGTGTTGATTGTTGAGGTCTTTTCCTGGTTAGAGAGTTATAACTTCTAAATTTCCAAGAAATGCTGGCATTCTTCTTGAGTAATCTGAAGTGTGGAATATGGGAGGCCTTTGTTGTACTTCTGAAGATTGTCTGGATAACATCTAACATGTGGACAGCAGTGTGGCGACAAGTAAATGCCTTGCAGTTTTAGTGGCTGTGCATTACTGTGAGTTGAAATCAAATGCACCAAATTTTGAATGCATGTGGGATGCACGTCTCCATCTTTGTTGATTGTGATATGTGAAGGGGTCATGGTTCTTAAATGCTCTCTTATTGGTATATCAGAAAAATTATAGAGTTCTGGTCCACTTTGCAAGAGGTGTATTTAAGTGGACTAAGTCTTCACAAGCTACCTTCTTGTAAATTATCGACTAAGTCTTCAAAAGCTACCTTCTTGTAATTATCTTTTTTTCTCATTGTTCTTCAATGCAAAATTGCTTTTTTCCATTGGAAAGCATGCTATGAAAAGGAAATCTACGTTTACCCTTGATTTGGTAAATGGGAAGAGAACCAGGGTATAGTAATCCAGTAGCTTGGGAAATACATTACCCTGCCTGCCATTTATGTTCTTTACTTTTTGCTTTTGTGAATGTGCCCATTAAACTAGTCATCATTTTGTATCTTGAAAACGAAAAAATATTAGCAAGTGATCCCTCCCTAGTAATGTGACTGTAGTTTCTTCATTGATTTATCAATGGCCATTTCTGCCTTCTTGTTGATAGGAAGAAAACTTTCATCATGGCTCTTGTTTTATTTTTAGTCTCTGTTATGCTATGTGTTTTTCCTAAGACCAGGCATTTTTTCTTGATAAACTGAATGCTAAGTATATGTTTGTAAGTGCAGGTTCAATGAATTTGGGGCTGATGGAGGGCATGCAGCAAAGGAGCTGAGACCCAAGCTTGCTGTTGCAAAGAAACATATCACCTCTAGTCTGGCTGTAGAATTGCCAGATATCGAAGTAAGTTCTTGGCAACTTTTGTAAGAAAAAGAAAGTCTTTTTTTCTTCCTTATCAACAGTTTAGTATTACTTCTTAACATTCCAAGCTTCTGATAATATACAAATTTTATGCAGGTTAGACATTTAGTTTATACTTTCATTTTACTGAAAGGACTTGGAGGCATTCTATTTGTATTTGGACAGACTTTTGGAGCCTATCTACTGGTAAAGTTTCTTCCTATTAGTGGTAATTCCATTTCTTATGTGTGCGAATCTCACTTGGGATATGACCCAGCAGCTGCAAGTATCTCTCATTGTACTACTCCCCGACTCCAACACAATGGCATCTTGTCATTTTTACAAATTTAAGAATGTGTGCCACATCATCACTTTTAGTGTGAATTTCCCTTCTACTCTCTGTTCCCATGTGCAAATAGGCTATATCAGTGGTCTTCGTAGTTTATATACTACAGTTATGCTTGAAGACCAATAGACCATATCCATATACAAATATATGTTGGTGGCATTCATTTTTTGGGCATAACAAATTAAAGTGCCATTCTTTTTGGGGTAGAGTGAGTGGTTTTACTGTTCAATAATCTCAGTCTCTCGTTTCTTGGTTCATTGATTATCTCTAGTTCCTCATTTCTACCGGTGCAGCTTGCTTACTTGGCTATGAGCACCCCTCTTTTGTATGATTTCTACAACTACAATCCCAGCCAGAATAAGTTTGCCGTTCTGCTAAATGAGTTTTTGCAGGTATGGTAGAATCAGGGCAAATTGTTTTTCTAATCTAGAGTCACATCATTATTCCAGAGCTTATTTGTGAGTTGCCTATCTTGTATCGTTGGCAGAGTGTGGCGCTGTTCGGTGCTTTACTTTTCTTCGTAGGGATGAAGAACTCACTGCCAAAGAGGCAACCGAAGAAGAGGATGGCCAAACCTAAAGCGGCATAGATGTGTTGAAGAAGCAACTGCTGGAGATCTCAATGTTTGTAAAACTTCGAACTTCCAAGGTGTCATTGGCTGCCAGGTACTTGGCTGCGGAGTTCCTGATGTGATTTTGTGGATCTATTTTGGACATTTTTCAACTAAGCACTTCCTAACTCTCGAGGCACCATATGCTTGATTCACAAAATAGATTGGCCCCAACACTTTTCCTTTTGCTTTTGCTCCCTTACGAGTTGCTCTTGCCCTAAACTTTAACGGTAGGTGTTTAAAGGAGGGGGAAAAAAAGATACGAAAGTTTTGTTGGTTCTATTCTTCAAAATGACGTCAATCTGACTTTATGGTTCTAGCTGTGCGGTAGTTCCCCAAAACAACTATTTCCTTCTCAGTGTAGCAAAATCTTTGGAGGGGATCTATGCAAGAGTCATGAAGTTGCTCATGACCTATCACCCAAGCAATACAGTAGTTCTTGTCTACCCCCTCCACCTTTTTCTGGATTTTAGCTATCAGTGGTTCGTAGTCTCAATCTTGCAAAGATGAGGACGATATAAGAACAATAAAGTATTTCATCGACAAGGTTCCTTCTTTAAAACCTGTTAACTCTAGAATAGAAGCCTTCAATGGAGCGGGAACTCCCCCAAAAAACAATCTCAGTTTTTGGCATACTCGGAGAGAGGCCAGAAACCTCCCCAAACTCTTGCAAAATTCTTACTCAAATGCCCAATTGAGACTATATCTGCGGGGCAAAGGGTAAGAACATCATCTGTGAAACAATGATTAATTTCAAGATGAAAGCTTCTACAATTGCGTAATTGATACACATTCCATGATTAATTTCGTAAAATGAAAGCTTCTAGCAATTGCCGCACAAAATCGAAGCAACAGAATTATAAGCCTTCATTATATCTACCTTGAGAGATATGCTTTTGCTCATATTGTTTTAAGAACTCGCCCGATCATGAGAATATTAACATGGGCATATGCCCTTAACAAACACCATCTGGGCAGAATGAATAAGATAATCCAAAACATACTGCAACAATTACCTTTGTAATAATCTTACATAAAACTGAGCAACAAGTTATGTGTAGGAACTCTTTAACCGTCTTTGCATCATCAGTTTTCGGAATAAGACAGATCTGAGTGGCAATGATTTGCTAAGAATCTTAGTGGAATTAAAGAATTCCTGCACTGCTATGATCACATGATTGCCAATAATGTGCCACATTTTCTTAAAAAAGCGCGAATTATGGTCATCTGGCCTAGAGTTTTCATGTCATCAATTCCCAAAGAGCTGTTCTAATTTCCTCGGCTAAAACAAGATGACTTTCCCGAGCTTTATTTTATTTTATTTTTTTTTGTAAGCTTTAAATTTTTGTTAAACGATGCGCATGCCTAATTTGGGGCAATGAAAAATCCTTTGAAATAAATTTTTATAAGTACAGGGTGCACGGCTTATTAAATGAAAAATTATGAATAATGAACCTTAACCAAATTTTGAAGAGAATTAAAAAAATACTCCCGTTTTCAAATAAAAAATCAAAATGATACTCCCTTCATCCTGTTTATTTTGCTCCAATTGGGATTGCACGTAGTTTAAGAAATTTTACTATTTTTCAGGCATTTTCCAACTTTGCCCTTCCATCTCTACCTCCCACCCGCATCTCTGTCCTTCCACCCGCACCCACCGTCTTTGGCAATGCTTCATGGTCGTCCTTCCCTTTGCTTCAATCGTGGTCATTCGATTCGCCTCAATTGTAGGTCATCCTCGATCACTTAATTGTTGATTGTCGCTTGATTTGTCAATCACTCAATTGCCGCTCAGTTGCCGCTCAATCGCCTCTCCATCAATTGCCCATCCGTCGAATAGACAAAGAACAGAAATTGAGGAAAGAGAATGAGAGATTGAGAGTAGATCTGTTGGGAGGAAAGAATGAGAGAGATGGGTTAAATTAGGGGCATAATAATAAATGGGGTATACAAAGTTACTTAAAAAGGAAATGATACAAGAGTTTTAGAACTAACTAAAAAGAAAAATATAGCAAAACTTTTGTAAGAAAAAGAGTACTTTTATATTTTTATGCATTTTCTTCTAATTTTGATGTATCCATTATCCCATAATGGAATTTATGTTTACGGTTTAATGGTAATTATGCAATTAGAAAGGAGTAACATTAGCAAAATTTGTATAATATATCTTTCAAACATTTTGTTATTAATTTTTAGAAGTGAGTGCCAATAAGTGTGAACGGAGCACTGATTTTCTAGTTCCAACAATATAAAAGTGTATTTGCACTCTCAACCGGCATGATAAGGATTTTACCCTACCATAAGACCGGCTCCAGTTTCAAACACCACTTCCCCTTCTCGTGCTTCTCAAACCCCTTAAATTTGTAGTAGTAAATAATTATGATTTAAAAGAACAATATAAAAGTGTTTTACGTCTACATTTATTTGTTTCAAGGGGAAAAAGCCTAAAACGAAATATGAAAATATAAACGAGATGTACTTTGGACTCCCTATTGAATTGAACAAAGATGGTTATTGGTAATTGGGGTGTTCACTAAAATCATTCTAACCCACAAAATCGAATAAATTTATTTGCACCAAACCAAATAGTATATGTCTTATGTGGTTTTGATTACAGGTCGAGTTTAGGAATCTTAAAACCAAATACTATATGGTGCGATTTGTGGTGTTTTAAAGTCATAACCAGTAAAATTAGTCCGATTAAGCTCGAATGCACTCTAAGCCTAGAAGTCCCCACATAACCTAATCCCACTTTAAACTCATAAGTCCAGCTCACCTAATTCCTATTTTTCTTATCCAAACCTATAACAATAAGCTATAACTCAATCCATTACAATTAACAACTCTCCATGCATAATCTAATAGTTCTTTTCCCTCTTATTCATTAGTTGCCTTGCTTTGCCTCAATCATTTCTAATTTCCTGGACTAAACCTAAGGTAGAGAAGTGAGACACAGAGAGTGAGAGATTATGATTCGTTGTTAGTTGTAGTTGAGTTATGTTATTTGCTAATATTATTGCTCATTTGGATTTAGGATGATAAATTTGACTAAGATTATTATTTGAGTCTTGATTTCTTATGTGTGTTGGTTTAAAGAATTGGATTATATTTTCATCTCCATTGTTGCCAGAGGTGTAACTTTCAGGTTTCGGGTCGAGTTCGGGCCCAAATCCGATTTTTTGAGCCTATAAGCATATGTCATTTCCTAGCCCGAATCCAAACTAATTTAGGCTCCCAACCTGAACCAATCCTAACTCAAAAAAATTGGATTATGGTCATGTTTATCCAACTTCCACTGACAGCTATCATTTCCTCTGTTGTTTTGTCTTCGATGACACTTTGTTCTCTTCTCCTTTGCCATCTCCAGTTGCCATTTCTTCTTCCACGAACAAAGATTGGAGAAAAGTAGAGCACTGAGGGATGACACACAACAGCAAGGGACGAAACAGAGTAAAGTAGACGAGGGAGGCTAAGGTGACGAAAGGCAGGGTGAGAAAGGGCGGCTCAACATGAAGGAAGGTAAGGCTGAGGGAGGGAGGCCAGGCAAGGGATAGCAGAGCTGGGCAAGGGAGGGAGGCTATGAGAGTGATGGTTGTCTGAAAAGTGAAGGGATTAGGGTTAGCCAGTTAGAGAGGTTAGGGATTTATATTATAGCTATGCGGATGGGTTGGGCCAGAAGGGAACGGGTTAGGAATCGAGTTAAATTAAGTTGATTTGAGTTTAACCCAAACCAACTCGATTTTGGCTTCCTTGAATTGGTTTGGTTTTCGGTCGACCCAAATCCCACTTATTTCATACACTGATCTAACCCTGATCCGACAAATAGGGTCAGGTTTTGGGTTAAGGTTAATTCCTTTCACCCATAATTGTTGCGATTAAGTTTATGTTATGTGCTTGTATAATTTTATTTGGTTTTAGTATGATAAATTCATAATGTGAAAAATCACTATCAAATCATATTTATGTGGCGTAATTTTTTTTTATTTGTATATAAAGTTGTGTGATTATAGTTTTAAATTATGAAAGCACATCATAAACAACTTAAATAATACTTTTTTTATCCCAAATTTGTTGCACAATTTACTTTTCAGCAGTTAATCTATGATTTTTTATTTTTAATATTTTAGTATATAAATAAAAAATTATTATATATGAATAATAAATCAAGACCTATAATTTTTAAATATATATATTTTAATTTATATAATAAATAATAACATAAATAAATTAAAATTAAACTATTAAAAAAATCAAATGAAACAAAGATAATGAAACAGAAGAAGTAATATTTATTAAAATTAGAAACGCAACATGGAGGCCCTCGATGAGAATATCGATTGAAATAGAAATTGCAAGGAACTTTTCAAGTCGGACCATCGAAACAAAATAAAAGAAAATATAAATTGCAACGAACGAAGACACGATTGCTAAGTGAAGAACGTTTTGGTTAGAGTGCGGGATCGGAGAAGGAAGAAGGACAACAGAGGAGAGTAGAGTAGACAATATCAACTACTGCTAGCTAGTCATCCCGAACTCGCTCGCAGAAGCTACTCCTCCAATCTCCATGGTAATACCAGGGACCGCTAACTTTCTCCGGACCAATTTCCCCAGTTTTCTTCCTGACGGCTTTCGCTGTTGCAGGATTACTTAAAAACCGTGGTTCCGTCGCAACTCGTGGCGGAGCGCGGCTCCAATTTGGTGGTCGTCAACCCTGGCTCTGCCAATGTCAGAATAGGCCTCGCCAAGCACGACTCCCCATTCAATGTCCCTCACTGCATTGCTCGCCACACCACTCAAGTCCCCAAGCTCAATGTTCAGGATCAGGTCCCAATACTTCCTTTGCTTGACAGGAGCTTCGCTTGGTCTGCTTCTTTTTTTTTTGTTGGGCTGGTATTATTCTCATTTGAACGTTTGGTTTTATGTTGCTGTAGATGCTTAATCTTCAGGTTACTACGGCTCAGCACATGGAACGTGAGAAAGCTTATGATGTTGTGAGTTCATTCTCTTCTTTCCATTGCTTCGTGCTTGTTTTGGCTAATTATTTGCTTGGTAATAAAATGTTTCTTCCTTTTGTGCTTTGAAAAGATAGCATCTTTGTTGAAGATTCCTTTCCTTGATGAGGACGTTGCTAACAACTCTTTTCCACGGAAGGTATGAATTGATTTTTTTTGTTTGAATACTCATCTATCATGTCATATATAGTCATATAATTGTTGCGGCAATGCCTTTAGTAGAATATTTTGATTTATGCACCTTTCTTGCATTAAAATCTGCCAAACTGCTGTGTAGACGGGACGTTCTGATGGGTACAATCCTCAAAATGCTAGAAAGGATTCAACTTTCACTTGGACTGATGTGTGTGCAAGGGATTCAAATTTGCAGGGGGTGTCAGGTGATTGCAGCAGCCCTTTATATCTTCCATTTTTTAATTTGTGACGATTGTCAACTATGAGTTATGGATGTTTGCCTAGGTACTTTCTTGTTCTGTGTCTGTAATCTATGTTCTATTTTCTCCTTTGTCTTAACTGTCTGCTCAAACGTGTTGCTAACTGAAAATTTTGTAATATCTGCTCTACCATATCCTGCTCCATCTTTTTTCCTGCTAACAACTGGGGGTCACCGAGTCAATCTGTTTTCCTCCAAAATCTTTGTCATCATTGTTTTAGTGGTATCATTGAAAAAATTTTCTGGTTTGCATATGCAAATTTGCTGTATTGTCTGATTTCCATGTTTACTTTTTTTGTATTTTGCTATCAGTTGGAGACCATTGAAGAGTGCACTCTGCTTTAAGAATGTTAAGCTTACATATATGACATGCCATAAAGGTGTTCAGGTGTCACTCATTGCTAATTCAGTTTTGTTGGCTGTAGTTTTCAGTGGTTTAATTTGGATTGAGATAGGTTTAGCTGTTTCCCCCAGCATTTGAAGTACAATTTGATTGTCAATTGGCTGTAGTTTAGTTCTTCATCTGACTGTTTGTTTTTCAGAAAGTTCAATGGATAGAACTATTGCAAATGAGTCCACAGAACAACCTGAAAGTGCTGATCATATCATGCCTAGTTTGAATGAACAAAAGCTTAGGGAAATCATCTTTGGTGAGGAAGCATTAAGGATATCTCCCAAAGAGCCATATTGCTTGCGGCGTCCGATTCGCAGAGGTCACTTAAATGTATCACAGTATTATCCAGTGCAGCAGGTAAGCCTCTACATTCATTAGGTTTTCTATTTTATAACATCTAGCCTTTGTCATCAACCATTCATTTTCATCAATTGATAAAAAAAAACTGGTAGTGATTTTCTGTTTTAAAATTTCTGCATCTTTGTTAAAGTATGTTTAGTTATTCATTGGTGGTCATAGTTCTCCACTGAATTGAGCATTTGCTAGTTGTTTCCCTCTGGCTTTTCATACTCTGCACATGCTTTGTAAAATATTTTTATTTTTGTGGATGGGTTTCTTTTTTCAGGTTATTGAGGATCTGCATGCCATCTGGGAATGGCTTTTGGTAGAGAAATTGGACATTCATCCTGGTGAAAGGAATTTGTATTCTGCTGTTCTTGTTGTGCCAGAAACATTTGATCATCGTGGTACTTACTTTGTGTGCATGTGTGTGTGTTTGAGCATACCCACATGTTTGGATCTATGTGCATGTGTGCATGTCCATGTTTTTGTCTATGCCCCATAAGAATCTTTGTCACTAAAGATGGTACAAAATCTGCTTTTACTTCTGTTGGTCAAATGCTTTTAAAATATTTGCATGATGAGATCACTTTAGTTGCTAATTTTAAACTTGTTTCAAGCAGAGATAAAGGAGATGTTATCTATCCTTCTGCGAGACCTGCATTTTAGCTCAGCGGTGGTGCACCAGGTGAGACTTTCAAAATATTACTGTGTTGGACACATTAAAAATTCATGATCATGATGACCTATTTCCAAAAAAATTGTCTTAGCTATTGAAACTTTTGTGAGCCAATTCTAAATTATATGTCAGGTTCATCAGCTTTTGTTGGACATGCTCTTCAACCTGGTAGATTTAGCCACTCATACATAAATATGATGTGATAAAGCAAAGCATTTGGGTTCTCATGATAAGTTAATCCGTAGATTTTGGTGGAATCTTCAACGCTCATGCGTGTTTACATGTGGCTGAAAGTATCTTATTTTTTTAATTTTGTGCATTTGTGTGAACAAAGTACTTAAGAAAAGTGCTCAACATTGATGCTGGGATACGCAGTCTAGCTTGACAACTATATTCTTCTTCTTTCCTTGCTTTTACCTGCTGAGATTTCTTCACAAAATCCATTTCCCAACTTCATTAGTTGATCTGGCTGCTATAACCTGCCTTTCAGATGGTATATATTTTATTTTGATGTAAGATCGTCTCAGGAAGGACTTGCAGCTGTTTTTGGAAATGGATTATCAACTGCATGTGTCGTAAACATGGGTGCTCAAGTGACATCAGTCATCTGTGTTGAGGTAAATGAAGCATATACATGGCTTTCTACAACAACAGCCACCCAGTTGTTTTTTTCCTTTCCTTAGCTAACTCTTTGATTTATCTGTATATGAGTGGTATGTTTGCTTGCAAATAAATCAAGGATGAAAGTTACTATTCTTGCTATTGAAAGAAATAAGACTTGTTACAGAGGAAACATTCTCCTTAACTGCACATATTTAGTGTATTAGAATAATTCATATCTAGCATCTTCAGTAGTAGTAATCAGCTGCAAGATATCTGCCATGTTCAATGTTCTAACTGAATCACAACTAGTGGTTTCTCCTTTGTTTTCTTTACTGCAGTAATAGTACTGCATCCAGAGCCATCTGACTCAAGAGAGACATTGCTTAGTATAGCTTTAAGCTACAGAGGACAATTTGTATACACCTATCCCCAAGCAATACTTTGTTTGTTGTTCCCATGGCCCATGCCCTGTAGAAGAACTGACTAAATCCCTGTTGATCTTATCTGACTGTGACTTATTTTTTGTTCTGTGGTTGATGACGTCCAGAATTATGAGTTCTATTTATTTGTTTCAATAGGGTTAACCCACTAATCTTTCTGGTTATTCAGGATGGAGTGGCTCTACCTAATACTGAAAAGACATTACCTTTTGGAGGAGAGGTATGAGCACTTGCATTATCTATGTAATTAGACCATAACTGTGGTTGTTTTTAATGAATGGGTGTCTTATTAAGCGACAATTATTTGACGATGCATTTTGTCATTCCTTTTCCTCATTTTTTTTATTGACCTATAGTGCCTTTGTCCCCCTTTATCCCTGTTGATCTTCGAAGTTGAGATACATGAGTTACGTCCTGTCTGTAAGTGGATGACATCTCACTCTACGCCCAGCTACACCTCGTCCTGATTACATGCATCCATTCCACAACTGAAGTTGTTCATGTTTTTTTTCTGTATGGCCTCATCCCTTGCAGAAGCATATCACCCTTTACATTGGCTTCTGGTCCTGCATTTTGCTTTGGTCAAACTTACAGGTTGCTTCTTGTGTTCCAGGATATATCGAGATGCCTTCTTTGGACTCAGAGGCATCACCAGACGTGGCCACAGATACGCACAGATGTTCTGACAAAACCTATAGACATGTTGATGCTTAACAGATTAAAAGAATCATACTGTGCTATTAAGGTGCGGTTTATAGTTGCTCAAACATGCTACTATTTCATTGTGCTATAAAGCCAGTATCCATTGCCAACTGCTAATTTATAAATGAGTGCTATCTGGAAAAGTGTGAACCGGTCACAATCTTCAGCTGTGCGTTTTCTTTCTAATTAATGGATGAGCATTAGTTCATCCATTAGACATATATAGTTGGGTTGTTGAAGGAGAACCCTGATTTTCCATTTACTGTTAACAGGATGGCGAGCTTGAAGCTGTTGCTGTAGTCCATTCTTATGAGGATGGCATGCCAGCTGGTTCTCATAAGACAAAATTAATGGCTCTTAATGTTGTTCTTCCGTTGCAGCTCTTGTGTAATCTTTTTTTTTTTCTTGTTTGAATTTATCTAGCAAGCCAATCTGAAATCTTGAATTTTATATTTTAGGTTCCACCTATGGGTTTATTCTACCCAACACTTTTGGTTCCTGATGTATATCCTCCTCCACCTCGCTCCTGGTTGGCTACTTCTCCCTCCCTTTGCTCTTTGAAACTTACGAGTGGACTCTTTACTCTTGGTAAATATACTCTTCAAGAAGATGATAAAAGAGTTATTTCACCAGGTTTCGTGATTATGAAGATATGCTAGAAGAAACTTTGCATATGGAATTTCCCGGTGTTAATATTGGATTACCAATGTGGGATAACTATCCAGTTTTTTCAGCTAAAACCAATAAGGAAGAGAAAGTTGGCCTCGCAGAAGCCGTAACCAATAGCATTCTTTCAGCAGGAAAGTTTTTTAACATTCATAAGACTTATTCTGGTGCGAGATAATTGACACAGTTTACTTTTGTAAATTAAGGTTGACTTGATGCTTCTCATTATAAATGACCCATAAATATAAGAATTTGTGGGAAAATGTTAGATAAACTGTTCTAGCTAAATCTAAATTTATTTTCTTAATTCTTTTAACAAACAATTGATATGAGAAAAATTTGTGCAAAAGTTAAGTTCAGAAAGTCGGAAGGCATCAATCATTATGAGATGGAGGTAGTATTTTTGTTTTAGTAATTAGACTATTCTTATTCATACTTATCTCTATATTTATTTATTTTTTCTTATTTTTTTTCCTTGCTGCTGTAAAAAGCTGTTCTAACCTGTGTAGAATATACTTTATCTACAGGCCGCATAGACCTCCAGAGAAAACTGTTCTGTAGCATACAGTTAGTAAGTCTGCCTGCAATGTGATACTTGCAAAATGCCTTCTCTGTTTTGATGTTTCTGTTGGTCAAGTAACTTGATTATATGCCTCAGATTGGTGGAGTGGCTTTGACTGGCGGACTCATCCCGGCCATGGAGGAGAGGTTGGTTTATCTTACTGGATTTGGTTTCTGAAATGAGTTTCCACGATAAAATCTTTTCTGAAATGAACATTGGTCACATAAGTTGGCATCTTGAGAGCAATGTTTGTATACCGGAGGATTCTGTAATATAACTAGAAAAATTTGTTACTTATTTAGGAGGGTTGAGGGGTGGTTGTTGCATGATTGACCTTGTACGGGCTCTGTGTGGTTGCAGCCAGACCTCAACTCTATTTGTGCAATCATCAGCCTAGCTGTAGGTAAAATGGCTTTGGGTATTCAGATGACTTCCTGATTAGCAAACATCCTTTTGTTTACAATTACAATGTTTGTTGATTTGAGTTTCTAGGCTGCTGGCTCAGAAAATGGTAGCCATAGTTCTGATTTCAGTATACAATATTTGATCATGCTTTCTCAAGCTACTTCATTTTATCTGGTTTGATCTTAATGAACACAAATTGATTGACAACTATGACCCCAAAAAAATCATGTAGTAGCTTTCCTTTTACACCTGAAGTTGCAGCTATATTGGAGTTTGCAATAGATTTTCCGACACCCTGCAACAGTCGCTAATCAGCCGCCCTTTCTTTTGCAGAGTTCTACATTCAATTCCTTCAACTGAAGCCATTGATACTGTAGAGGTTGGTTTACACTGTTTCTTTGGCTTCGTTCTTAAGCAGGAGATAGAACTTGTTATGTGTCTAAGGGGGAACAGTGAAAGGGGAGTTATAGACAATTTGAAGATCATCAACTTATTTATGTCTGACACTATTATATAAATTAGGTTTTGCAGTCGAGAACGAACCCGATGTTTCTGCCCTGGAAGGGCGGAGTGGTAAGTCAATTTGGCTATATTTTACTTGCAGGTAATTGCTGGTTAGTCATTAGTGTTGGGTGGTGAGTGACAGATCCTTGGAGTTCTAGACTTTGGTCGGGATGCTTGGATACATCGAGAGGACTGGATTCGCAATGGAATTCACATCGGGACCGGCAGGAAATACAAAGACTCGTATTTTCTTCAAGCACAGGCGATGTGTTACATAAATTCATGAGCAGTTAGTTCAGTTATGAACATTATTCTCCTGAAATTTGCTTCCTTTTCGATCACTTCTAAATACGATGTGTAGATTGTTTCAGCGTTTGTGAAGATTTAAAGCTTATTTGAATTGGTTCAAGAGATTAAACGAAGTCTGAGTCTACCTTTCTAAACGATTCATTGGCACTGCTATCAAGTGAAATGCTTTTTTCCCTTAAATTTCAAATCAACATATGAAATGGAATATTACTACAATTAATTGTGGGTGGTAGTTCCGTCCAGCAAAGTGGTGCGGGGGACACCTCCCTGAGCCATGGCCAGGTTTTGACTCCCATGCCCTTTTCCCAACTCTACGAAGAATCATTTAGTCTGATTTAATTGCCTTTTAAGTCACAAACAAGTAAGTATTTTCCTCCTCAAACCCTATAAACTATACATTTGTGATCAAAAAATTTTGTGGTAGGAATGAAGCTTGGTAAATACGTATAGACAACAACAGCGCATAGAACGATTGAAGTGAGAGTGAGTGGCCATCTTGGTGGGAGAACAGATCCCACATGGGAAAAACGACGAGTAGGGGAGCAGAAGAAAGGCTACTAAATTGAAGAAGTGAGACGTTAGGCAAATTAAAAAGGGTCGGTTGGCTAATTATGCCACGCTCATCCTGGTTTGGTGGGTGCTGTATGGCTATCAAGACATATGGCCGACATAATTTGTGGAAACCTGAAAGGGTTGGCTAGTTCGGCCGACCCTCCAATTGTTCAGTTCGACATGTTTAACGATGTAATTGTACAAGGTTAGGCTAGTATGTTATCTAAGCTCAGTGTCACAAACTGATATCCCTTCTTTAATGGGAAATGAGATATTAGACTTCTGAGTCAGCCACAATCACGAGTGTTTATCTCGACCTAAATGCTGCAAAATCTAATTTCCCGGACCCTGGCATTCTATGGGCGAAATTGGTGCAGCCTGATTGCGCAAAAATGGATCTTTCTCGCCCAAAAGTGGATACAGCCTGATTGCGGAAACATTCGATGAAGGGTGGAGCAGAATCATATTTGCTCCCACCCAATTTCGGGAATTCCTCATCAAAATTCAAAACAATTACATATCAGTTGACTGTCGTCTATCTGAGGCTGTGACATTATTACTGGAGTACTACAGAACACAGAAGTATGGAACCGCGGATTCTTCAGAACGAATCACAGATTATATGAAACCAAACAAAAGATCAAAGCTTTGGGGAAGAGAGAACCTTCGGAGACAATCCAAACATGGCACACAATTCTGGGTAAATCCCTTTCCTGATCTCCGCGTAAACCTCCCCGTCCCAATTCCGCTTCCCCAATTTCTCCGCCAGGCGCGTGCTTGCCTCCCTCACGCCCTCCTCGCTATCGTACGCCGCCTCCACGATCTTCATCGACTCTGCCTCCGCTCCCGTGATCTTCCGCCCCCCCAGAAGCACATCGCGCCGGGCCAGAGCCGATCCGATCTTCTCCCTCACCAGGGCCACGAAGTAGTCCGGGATCGTCAGCCCGATGTCCACTTCGCTCATGTACAGGACCCCCTTGTCGCGCCTCATCAGGACGTAGTCGTGGCTGAGCGCGAGCATGAAACCGGCGGCGGCTGCGTGGCCGGTGATGGCGGCGATAGTGGGCATCGGGAGAGAGATGAAGGCGGAGACGACCGGCCTGAAGGACTCGACCATGTGGATGAGGCGGCGCTCAGCGGCTTCCTTGGAGCCGCCGGCTTGGGCCCATTTGAGATCGAAGCCGTTGCAGAAGAATTTGCCTTGCGCTACAGTGATGAGGACGGCGCCGCGCGTGGCTTGGGTCTTGGCTTGGGTGAGGGCGGAGAGGATGTCGTCGATGAGGGTTGGGTTGAGCCGGTGCTCATCGTCGCCGGTTAGGCTTAGGATAAAGAAATTGCCTCGTTTCTCTAAAGTGCACATTTTCCAGCAAGATGACGCTACTGAACCTCGAGTTTGATTCCTTTAACAGAGCCTTGCCTTCTCGTTGACGATCGAATAAATTTTTGGAGGACTTAATACGCACTCACTGGTCACTGCTCCTGCTAAAGTATTCTGCATTTGTTTGATTTTCTATTTTAATTTTATTGATGATGTGCAAATAAGCAAACTACAGATATTTATCAAACATTATCATCTACCAAGTAAGTATAATTGAAGGAAGGAACCAACTAAGTATAATTATAGCAATTAATTTATGAACATTCATAATCTTTATATGATATATTTAGAAGAATGTACATAATTAGAAAAACAAAACGTTTTTTTATGAAAAGTGAAAAAGAAAAGTAACAAATATTTCAAAAGATATGAAGTATTTACGTTTTCACTCCCTTAAGTTTTGTTAACTATAACACTTTATCCATTTTTCTTTCGATTAAACTATGAAAAAAAGGATATTTTGGCCACCTTTGTTTCCATTCACGTAAAACACCTTGCCCTCAGCTATTATTTACATTTATTATTCATCCTAAACCCTAATTGATATTGCAGTTACTCTCTAAGATCTATAAATATATACTTTTCTTTCTGTTTTTCATTTACTTTCTAAAAAAATTCTTAAAATTCAAATTTAGATAATATGCAGTTATCTTTCAATAATTTTAATCTATTTAGTATTTTTTATATAGTTATATAATATTTAAAAAATACTAGTTTGAGGGGGGGAAATGATATTTGATGTCTCTGTGAAGTGTAAAAAATGACCACTACGGAATTAAATGATTCACAATTGCTTCAGATTTTTTTTTAGACGAACGTCACAAAAGTGTTTGTTGACCATTTCTGTTTCATTTGAAAAGCAATTAAAACTGCTTTTAGGAGATATTAAAATCACTTCTTAAGATCCATTTTCTTGTATTTTGTCAGGTGGTTTGTGGGTGGCACGAATTCGTTAAAAAATGCTTCCAATTTTATCAATAATTAGGAAAAAAAATATCAAAATTCCCATTAGTATTTAACTCTTGGACCAAATTATCCAATAAAGTTTTTGTTGGCATGGATATTGTTTGGAATCAAACATGCTACCAAAGTTATAATTTGCTACTAAATATGTCACCAACTGTTAAAAAACTAACAGAAAAAACTAGAAGTTGCATTGTAGGTTTTGAAATCTTATGTACTAATGTATCTTAAAACAAACTCCAAAAACTTTATGTAATTTACCTTTTTTGTGAGTCAATCCAAGTCACTGCATCCATCACCATCAAATCCACCACTGATAAAGGGAAGTGCAAATAAAGGAAGGAGTTCAAGCACCTTTTGTTGTCTTCGATTCTTTAGCATATGATTTTGAATCAACTAGATTCTAATTCAATTTTAGGTATGATGGTTGTTATGTTATAGATACCGATGTCCAACACTATCTCCTATGATAATGTCTCCATTGCTGATGGTAAAACCAATTATGATGGATGTGGTTGCTCATATCAATGTGCAAAAAAATTAAAGTAATAAATTAGATAAAATTTAAGAAGTTTATTAAAAGTTGTGGGTAAAGTCCATTAATGGTACCTTAACTTTTATTCTTGTCCCAAATTGGTACCCTATTCAAGACCTCATCTACCTACTCAATTCTTGCTTGATTCAAAGGGGATGAAGGCTAATTCTTACTTGATTCAAGGAAAACAGTGGTGGATTTGGTAGCTTGCGTGCTTGGAGACAGTGAAGTTTCTGGCACCAGGTCACTAGGGCTGGGTTAGGACAATGGTGGCAGTGAATCGAGGTGGATAGTGAATTGGGTTAAGGTGACGATGGTGGCGAATTTGGTTGACAAGGCATCAAGTCGAGGTGGAGAGTGGGGGGGGGGGGGCTGGTCTAGGTTGGATGGACAACGACCAGTTAGGTTGGGTGGATGAGGACAATTGGTGACAATCGGGCAACATGTGGAAAGTGGTTTAGGTGAAAATTGCAGTGACATGGGAATAGATGGCTAAGGAGAGGATAGACGGAGGAGGAGGAGGAAGAGTAAAATCAGAAGTTTAGGGTTTAAAGTTATTTGATTGGAAAAGACTGAAGAAGTTTTAGGGTTTAAAATTAGTAATTGTAAAAGTTTAGGATTCAAAGTTGTTATTTTGAATTTATTTTAGTATTATTTAATATTACATCATTAATTTTCATCTAATTTAATGGTAAAATTAATAGAAAGTATCTCAGTGAAATGCATATTAAGAGGTTAGGTATCTCGCTATGACAAATTTTAAAGTATAGTACCCATTTGAGACAAGAATAAAAGCTAAAGTACCCCCGGTGGACATTACCCTTAAAAGTTGTATTATTGTCCCAAAATTTTGAAATCTACAACTTTTCACTTTTTCGGTTAGTTTTTTAAAATTTGTTGCATATCTTATCCTAAATTACAACACAAGTGACAATATTGTTACCAACAACAAAAACAATAATGAAAAACTTGGTATCTTCCTCGTGTAATTAAAGGGTAAAATCTAAATTTGGTCCCTTAATTACTTAGTTTGTTCTAAAATGGTCCCTTAACTCTAAAAGTGACTATTAAGGTCCCTTAACTTAAGCAACGCATTCAATTTGAGTCTCATCTGTTATGTTTAGCGTTATTTTTTTACAGAAAATGCGTACATGGTACTTAATACCCTCTTGCTTGGCCTCACAATGCCATGTGCCATTTTCTTTTATGACAGTGAGTGACAAAATTGAGAGAATAATAAATCTTAGACTATAATTGATAAAAAACTTAATTTTATGGACTTAAAGCTGTTAATTAACCAAATCTTCTCAAATCTACTATCATCGCCGTCACCATTTTCTCTTCATTCGCTGGCTAAATCAAGAACCTTCTAAACACGAAACGGCAATACAAGTGAGAGACAATGGGAACCAATCAAGAAAATGGGATTAATACCATTGTGTACTTAGGGGCCCAAGAGTCGAGTTATCCAAGGACTCGCTTAACTACGTCGGTGGAAGTTAAACAGGAGAGGTGGCAGCGGAAAGCACTTGACGACGGAGTGAATGAGAGGCTCTAATGGGCGAAGGTGGAGGGCCGCATAACGAGGAAGGGGGAGGGGCCAATCAAATAGATGATTGTTCTGCCACAGAACTTCACGCCAGCAAACTGAAGACCAGCTGATTAATGACACGATCTGATGACGCCAACGATTCTAGTTCCTCCACTCCCCTACTCTGTCCCACCCTTCCCCACAATCTCTCGGTTCGTCTCCTCTCATCTCTTTTCCATCTTGCCCTCCTTTCCTCTCCTATCCATCTCCCTTCTTCCTTGCCTCTCCTTCACCTCAATCTCCCTCCACCCTCCCCCATGGTGTCGCTCCCTCCTTCCTTTCGATTCGACCGAGAGGTGTGAACAGATGTGAATCGCCTTAAATAGACGCGATGGTGAACGAAGGCGATTTCACAGTGAACAACATAGCCTGATTTTGTTTGATGTTTCAAATCGCAAAAGACGGTGAACGTGGATTGATAGTGAGCGTGGGTCAGCAGAAGTCCGAGGTTGTTGGCCGTGAAGGATTGCTGGGAATCGTGAACATCTATGGCGATTGCTAGCAGTGAAGGATCAGAAAAATATCAAATTCGTGTGGCGATGAGCGTGTGTCGGTGATTGCTGGCAGTCCGAGGTCGCCTGGGAAGCCCGATTGTGCCATTGCTGGGTCCGGTTTGATTTTTTGGGAGCCCATGGTGGATTCTGACGAGAATCAGTTGTTAGTACTGTGGATTCCAATGAGAAGCAACCCCTTGGGATGCCGGTGATTTTGGTTCCTCTGCTCCTCTGCTCCTCCAATTCCCTGTCCCCATACCCCGTCCCTCTAATTCTGCGTCGTCTGTCTCCTCTTGCCCCTTTGATTCTCCGTCACCTCCCACCCCTTTGATTCTCTATTGATGAAGAGAGAGAATATTTGGTCAGCGAAGAGAGAGAAGATGGTGACAGCGGCGAGAGTAGATTTGGAAAGGTTTGGTTAATTAACAATTTAAGTCCTTAAAATTAGGTTTTTTATCAATTCTAGTCTAAGATTTATTATTCTCTCAATTTTGTCACTTATTATCGTAAAAGAAGATATCACGTGGCATTATGGGCCCAAGCAAGGGGTATTAAGTACCATGTATGTATTTTCTGTTAAAAATAACTCCAACATAACAGATAAGACTCAAATTAAATGCGTTACTAAGTTAAAGGACCTTAATAGTCACTTTTAGAGTTAAGGGATCATTTTATGACAAGCTAAATAGTTAATTGCCCAAATTTGGATTTTACCCTATAATTAAAGCCATGTGATGAGAGCCCTTTCGTTGTGAGAGCCAGAGCAGAAAGATGATGCCCACACACGTGTTTAAAAAGTATAGGTTGGAAATCGACCACGTAAGCGGCCTGTGACCGTTCGATGAAACGTGCTCGTGATGCCAGGTGGCTTGGCGGGGTCAAACAAAACCTAGCTGTACATGACAAGTAAGGAGGTCCACAGCTTCTGTAGCTGTTGCGCTCGTGGGGCGTGGGGCCGATTCAATTAGAAATCATGTACGTTCTCTTGTTTTATGTTTCCTAGAAAATATCAGAAATCGGAAGGCCAAAAATTTAACTGTCTGCCCTGGTCTTGTGTTTGCGGTAAGAAGGTTGAAGTCACACAACCCAACCCATAAGACCGGGCATAGCCGCATTGGGTTTTCGAAGGGCGAGGGAGGCAGGGAGCCGCCTCCTGAAAACTTAAAAATCAGGGGGCAAAACCACTAAAAAGAGGAAAGGGAAAACGGTAAATTAAAAAAGCGAATCACTAAGGTATATGTCTTGGTGCAATTTGGCCATTGTTCTATTTCTTCTTGCAAACAAATTAAAATTGACCAAAATAAACCACTTACGTCCCTAAAAATTATTAAAATGACCATTAAACATTATGAGCAACTGGATGATAAATTTTGCCTATTGAATTGAAGATGGGAAGGGGACAGATTATTATATAAAAGTACCAAAATATTAGTTCTTACAAAAAAAAACCAAAACATATTGAATTATAACCCTAAACAAGCACAGAAACTCAATTTACAGAGAAAAAAAATTTAATAACTTAAATTGTCCATTAACTATTACAAAATTATAGCACAATTTGAATTTAGGAAAAAAATAATTACTAAAAAATTTAAATTATAATTTAAAAATTAATATCAGCTAATTTGTGAGAGCTAACAAATTTAAACTATTATGCAGTTATCTTACAATAAACTTAAAATATGCTATAATTTTTTCGTAATTAATGAATAATTTCAACTATCAATTTTTTTTCTTTGTTCTACTTAGAGTTAAAGACCGGTTTGCAACGAGAATTAAAGTTTTTGAGATGATTCGGACTATTTACCCACTACTTAGCTACCATGACGAGAATTATCACCAAGCAACCTTAGAGACAGCTAAATGTCCATCGCGACCAAATATTCTTTGAAAACGCAAGCAATTCAACCGCTGCAAAAGAAACTTCAATCAGCTTCATCAAGGACAGCCACATGGCATGGATACAGGGCGAGAACATCCCGGATGGCTTTCCACCACCACCAATCGGCAACACTGGAGAAACACAATATGCTTTGTAACAATAAACTCACGAATGTTCTGATGTGTATTTCCATTAAGCAAATTACCCAAAATTTCAGTTATATAGTTCCACATGGCTTTTGGAACCAGAGATTGCAATAACTACTACATAAGTGAAAAAAAAAAAAAAAAGAAAGAAACGTTTGGACGATGGAAACACTTCATATTGGTTTATAACAATTGATGTAGATTTTTATTTTACATAAACCTATATGGATATATAAAAAAAATTATTTATAATTTGGAAATGGGGAAAACTACTTAAAACATGTAATGTTGATATTAAGCCGCTTATCAACCACTACAATGTGACGTTGGTATTCGTTTCAATAAAAAAAGATAAACTTCATTTATCGTCTCTAAACTATATTTGTTGCTTAATCATCCCGAAACTATCAAGTATTGCATAAATCATCCTCAAACTATATAACTGTTACTTTCTCGTTCTGACGTCCATCACACCATTAATGATGGATGGAAAAATGATGTTACCTCAGTAGCCATATCATTTTTTCATATTACATTAGTAGCCAAGTCATTTTTTCGTCCATTCTTAAAGGTTATAATTGACAGTAGAACGATTAAGTAACGATATATATTAAAGACTACAAGTGGACTTTACCAAAAAAGAAAAATTAATATCCTAGTCTTCTAATGGGCATTAATTAGTTTCTTTTAATGATGAAAACGTTTTGTTATCCATTAATTTCATATGATATATATCCTAGACAATAGATTGAAATCATTAATTATGGAGTTTTTTTTTTTAAAACCTTTTGACACATTTTTTAATGCCAAAATATTTTAAGGACCTTTAACTAGGAGTTAGAACCAAACCAACAAGAAATAGCATCGGTTTCAAAATTTTTCTACTCAACCCAAAAACCGATAACCGAATAAAACCAGAACCATAGTTCTAGGTTTTCTGGTTCTGGTTCTCGGGTTTTTCGATTTATACCATATACCTATAACAACACTAAAACTTAATAAAATTGCATCCATAATTATGTTATGAAATATTCAACATAATATGTAATTAAATTAGCATTTAAATACATGTACATAGACAAATTCAACAAATTTTAACATGTTGTTACTAAAATGATTCAAAAGAGTTACTTGTGGAGTATTTTTCATCTCAACCAGTTTACTTTCCTCCATTAATTTCAACAGTGACACGATATTCAACATGAAAAGTTGAGTCTTTAAGATCATTTTTTCCATTATTAAAACTTAAAATATATTGATGTCATGAATTTCTCATTTCATATGGCTCATAAATGAAAAAACATAAGGATTGTGTTGTAGAAAGTAGTCTAGAATAAAAAGATAAAAAACAAAATGACTCATGAGCAATTGGTCTAGGAAGTAAAAATAATTCTAGTGAATATGGAGAAATTTCATGAATAATCCCACAATTTCCATGTTGTTTTAATTTGAGATATTAGTTTAAGGGTTTAATATAAATATACAAGATGACCATCATAATTCTTCAAAGAAATACATATATATATATATATAATACTATAATTTTTATTATATAATTATATATATACCTTGGGTTCAGTTCCACTTTGAGTTAGTTCTACTTTTATTTTATACCCCTATAACTTTCCCTTTTTATACAAAAAAGTCATTACATTTCAATTCTTATTATATTATATCTAGTGGAAACACTTCTAATCAAATTATGGGTCTAAAATTGTAAGATGAATGCCCCAAAATTTATCTACTTAGATATCTTTATAGTAATTTCCTAGACTAATTTTATACAGAGCATTTCTATAATTTTTAATTAATTTCAAGCTGAAGTAATTTAAATAAAATTGTCTGTTATTTATTTACATGTAAATAAACTACTCATTAACTATCTAAAAATATTACACGTCTCTTAGTTTTTTATATACGCCAGTTTAAAAAGAAAAACTTGTATCCATTATTAAAGAGTTTTACATGATCATTTTCAAACTTCTTACTTCAAGTGCCTTTGGTCGATTGATTTTTAGACTACTAATAGATTTTCTGAAGATTAAACTCATTTTAACCCTCAAACTTTTTTTTATACTTTAACTTGATTTACATGTTTTAGTAATCTACAAATTTGTCCTTACTTATATGTCTTTCTATTTATTTCAAATTATTGATTATAAGACATTTTTGTCATAACATACCAATGAATTAAAACGTTTGTAACTTACAACGCTTTAAAGGAAATTATAACCTATATAACAAGCCACTTATGATGTTAAACATCTTTATTTTTTCTCATCATATTTCATTGTCATTTTAAAAGGGGAAAATAATATAAAAGGGTTACACTAATGTTTTCTCTAATCTTTCTTTTGTTTGTTTTTTTATTTCTCTTCCTCCCGTCTTTCTGGGCAAAGTTGTTTTTCTACTTTCTTTCACAGTATCTTTATATTGATATTCAGGTTTTCCCAAAAATGATGTTAAATATTTTGTTTTTGTTTTCTTATTTTATGAGCTAATAGTTTTATGCGCAAATTTTAAAATTTCAAAACGAATCTGTAATAACAACTTTACAACAAATTCACTATTCTTGGATTGTGTTTATTCATGATTATTTTGTTGCCATGCTTTCGAATGACTTAAAGATAAATATATTTGCTAATATTTTTTTATAGAAATTTAGTCTCTACAAATATGTTTTTATATGAAAAGGTCCTTGGTGACTCCAAACACCAAAACTTGCATCCATCATCAAATTAGAAATCAAAGAATACATTGTTTCTTTAGTTGCATATATGTATCATTTGTCAAACATAATGAAGTCAAGTAGTATTACTAATTTTCTTGGAGATTTTTTAATTTGTTCCCCATGATCCTTAGAGAAAAAATCTTTTCTACGAAAACCAAAGAATCCAATGTCATTAAGCAAAATCCTATAAATTACTTACAAGTTTTCATATTTATAAGATTTTGTAATTTTTAATACTATATATTTTGGTGCAATAATGAAATTTTATTTTGTTAATTTGGTTACTTAACACAAAACACATATATTCATATTATTCCTTACATTTAGTAAAAAATGTTATAACTTACATATTTTCTCTATACTTTTTTCACCATTTCATTCTTTTCATTTATTAGTATAGAAAAGAAAAATCTCAAAAACGCCACTTAAATAAAAAAGATGAGAGGATTTTGGGGAGAAGTCTCTAAATAGTTCTAATTTTATTTTATTTTTATCTATTTATTTATAGTTTATTCAGAATTTTTTATATTTAATAGTTTCCTCATTCAATTCATACAAAATACAATTTCATTATACAAACAGAACCAACAAACTCCATTATATTCATGATGATAAGATAAATCATTTTTTAAAATTTCAGATCCTTATTATTCGCATGACTATTATATTTATTACTTTGTAATGAATAAAAATAATTAAAGTCATTTAATTTTTCATTAATGTATGAATTTTTTGTTTTCAAGATTTCTCTATTTTTTTTCTATTATTTCCAAATAATTGCATATGTGCAACTAAATTTTATAAAAAATCAACCTAGTTGTTATAATTAGAGTGTTATGGTAGTAATATTTTTAAAATTGCTTCTCACTTCATCCATCTCACAAAGCTAGTCCTATTTAATATTCATAGTAATTAATTTATAATTTTTTTGATTCCAAAATTTCTTATAGAAGTATAAATTTTTATATGAAAATGGTACATTAAGGACTCTAGTTTATAAATATAATTTTTTTTAAAAAAAATTATAATATAAATTAGTATGAATGTATTTAATTCAAACTTTAGCCAAGAAAGGTAAAAGGGCCATCATTTGTGAAAAAAAGAAAGTATTTTATTTAATATTTATTAGACAATAAATTTGATCCACTAATTATGCCAAAATATTTTAGGGATCCTTTAACTGCACTCTATTATTTAGATTTTTATTGTATTGACATCCTCATGAATATTTGTTGAGATATAATTTGGTCTTCATCTTCTATTTCTACTCATCTTAAATATAATTCTATTAATTAAATTACACAAATAGATTTATAGTTAATTATTTACTCATATGGATCATCAATTTAATGATTCATATAATTGGACTTTTTATGGGGGTTTCTTCTAGAGTTATTGTTACAATTAGAGTGCTATTTTAGTAATGCTATTAAAATTACTTATTCTTTTGTGTATTGTTTCGGGCACTAACATTTATTAGGCAATAAATTTGATCCACTAATTATATCAAATTTACACATTCAGTGTACAATTCAAATTTTTAAACCAAAACTAATTATACAGTAATTAAAATAAAATAATTAGTATAAATTAGCTTAAGTTTGTTAGTAAGAGGAAGGAGCAAAAAACTTTCAAGTCTATACGATGCTTAAATGACTAGACTTTGGATATATAATTTTAGATGATTATGAGTCTGTCCACAATCATTTTAATATTTTGTTTCTCTTATTTTATTTTTTTAAACAAAAGAAGCTACTCATGCTATCTAATATTTTTATCCTTTTTGAATTAGTGGTAATGAATTTGTACTTTTTCTATATAATAGTTTTAGTTGCTTCAAAAAATTGTTTGAAACATGGTTAGCTTCAATCAAGTTTTTTTATTTTTAATTTTACTACAATAATATTTTTTCCTTTTTTTTTGGCTAAAAGAATAGAACTAACCTAATTTTACAATTTTCATTTCCCTTTTAATTCTATTTGCCTATTAACAACTAATTTAAGTAATTTTTTATTAAATATTTATTAATATAAAATATAAAATATAAAATATCATCTTAACCTTACATATTTTATTGTTAGCAGTTAATTTTTTAGAATTAATTGAAATTTGTATTTCCAGGTTTGATGATTAGGAATTGATGCTTTAATTTTATTATTTATTTGATTTTGGGGAAACTTAAGAAAGAAAATTGCTGAAGATTGAACCGACTTTTTAGATTTTAAATGGATCACTATTCTTTAATCATTATAACATAAAAATTAAAAATAGCTAAATTTTATTAAATGTATAAAATATAGATTTATTTCAATCTCTTATGTTATCATTATTATTACAGAAAATAATTAGATAATTATATATAAAATTAAAATGTATTAAAAATACACTGGTACATAATACAGGCAAAAAAAATTAGTATTTAAAATGGGAGATTAAATTCGAAATATCAATTAGCATTTAAATTTTGTGTAGTTAATGTCAGAAAAATAAAGTATTTGTTAAGGACCTAATACCTAGACAACAATTGGGGAGATGCATAGTTATTAAGTGTAAAACTTGCGAAGAGCACAAGGTAAGGAAAATTGTAGATTTGTTCAAATTTATGAATTGAAACGAGCAATTGTTATTTGTTATAAATGTTAGTGAACCATTATAAAACGGAATCAAACTTTTCAGTTTGAGTTGAAACGATGCTAAAAGATTTGGGATCAACTGCACAATTTTTCCGACAAGGGAGCATCGGATACGCTGCGCTGGAAATAATTTGACTACTGAATAGAAGTTTTGACCGCTCCGATCCTCATTACACGTGCCATCCACGCGCCCCAATCATCCTTATAAGACCATACATCGCTACTCATCAGCCGTAACTGTATTATTATCCTCTCCTCTGTTTCTTCTCAAACGTTCCGATCAGAATCCCAGATCTCAACAGCTCTTCGTTCCCTTGTCTTCCGATCATTCATTCGAGCCCCTCCCTCAGATGTCTTCGAAACCAACAAATACCGCCGGGGCCGGTGCCCGGAGGCAGTCTACCCGGCTCCAGCGACGCGCCCCTGCTTCTCTGCAGATCTCTCCGGTCTCCTCCTGGAACGTGGCGATTCCCCTCCTGTCGCCGCTCGAAACATCTCCAACGTCGACCGAGGAATCGCGCAAGGAGCATCGCCAGATCAATCAGACCGGCGGCGACGCGGAAAAGCCGGTCTTCAAACGGTGGCAACATCCGGCCGCTCCTTTCTGTTACGAGCCGCCTCAGTCGCTACCGCCCTTCGTCCCGGTGTAGATTAATTTGACGGACGAAGCCTCTAATTTATCTTCGTCCCCCTTTTAGGCTACTGATTTCTGTAAACAGGTTTTTGCCCCTCAAACGGGGTTCTATACTCTACTTGAATAGAAATCAGCTGTCCATAACCATAACAATCCACACATACGTCCTTCACATGAGATGAGATGATTCATTTCTTTACGGGTCCTGAATATTTCCAGCATCAAGAAAATCAAAATCTACATTTTCCGAAGAATAATCTCGGAGTCACAAAAATAAAAACCATTCAAGAGTCACTGCTGCATTGATTAAATTGAAATTATATTATTTTCTGTTAAGATGAAAAATTTTAATTTAGTGCTGAAAAGGACCAGGCACCGACTACAGTTAAACAATCAAATAATTGGCAGATAGGGTAATGGGTTTGAATGGTCAGCAGGGAAGAAATGAAGGGTGGTAAGAAAAAGAAGGCATGGGAAAGGGACACAAAACCAAAAGCGGTCAAATCTAGTGACCAGAGGCCTTTACTCTTGCAAGCATATGATTTGTTTCGCACGGAAACAGGATATTTAGACCCCTGGAATAATGTTCTAGTGTGCATTTTCAGCCATTAGCTTTTGTCTGGTCTGGAAATTCTCGCCTTGTTAATAGTGGGAGCGTTGATTGATTCTTGAATTATCGTCATTTCCTTATCAACATTAAAGACCAAAACAGAACCACTCTCAATATCCACCAGAGTTTGAGATATACTACTGTATTAGTATTCTTTTCTTGTGGATCTAAATCTCTCATCTAATTAAGCTCAGACTATGGACAGTATGGTGGACTAGTTAACCAGTTTCCATTTTCTGGTGGGTTTGTTGAGAAGAGGAGCAAAACAACAGCAACCAAAGACTTAAGCCTGTATTGTGTCAACTTTTTTTATTGCTTCAATCAAAGTTGAATGCCCCCTGTGCCTGCACCACCATTATGATATCCAAATTAGGAGCAAAATAATTTGCATAACTACAAATAAATTACATAACTATAATAAATCATCAACAAAATCCGATCCAATATCATAAACAGTAACACCCACCTTGAGAATAATATTTCCTTATCATTTACCATAATTATCCCTTCCTTGAGATTGCACTTCCAAGTAGTACCTCTTCTATTTTTAATTCTCCAAACTTGGAAGAAACCAGAATGTAACTTATGACATTACGAGCTGCAAGTTTCTTAGAGCTAAGGACAGCTGAATTGGTTGAGACAAATAAATAGCTATACCTTATTGTACTTTGTTAGAACCAAGCCCTTGGTGTGTAAAGCATCTAATTCATCACTCTTGTCATCGATATCATCTAGAGATAGTCCATCCTCTTCATCTGGAAAGAAGTCTGCAACGTGCAATTAGTTATAGAGTATTAGCTATATCTGTAATTCTTTATAAGTGGCTAGACAATTAGTATTAAGGGAGGAGGCAGTTTACAATTGTAAGATGGTGTACTTGCGCCAGTTATCTGGTTTAAATTTTCACACAAGTTTAACTCAAAGTTAAGGCAAGTAAAATAGCTAATTAGATTGAGGGGAAAGTAATGATTAGAGGAAGGGTAACTTGGCCTTACTTCAACACATGTGTCTTTTTTAGTAGTCTTTATCTGTACAAGATTTTGCTCCTCAGCACAAGTTTGATCAACATTAGCTTCACTCGAGGAGTCCTCAGATGATGAAACCTGCAAACCAAGTGTGTCCTTAATCATTAAAGGGTAATTTGTTTCAACTGACTGACATAGTTTATTCTAGAGTTCCACATGATGTAGAGCAGGGCTAGCTGTGGAAAGGAAGTAAGTGCCAGAAGCCGCATCAAAAGAATCCTTCATTTGTATGACAATGACCTTTTGAACAATAGGAAGAGAATCCTCTGAGCAAGAGATTGTATCTCCAGAGCCATCAAGCTAGGAAATGACCCCACTTTGATGCCAATTGCGCTTCTGAGGAAACGTTTTAGACACCTGTCCATGTCCCATTTTAGGTGCCTTGAAGGGTTCTTGAAGAAGAAAACAAGAAAATAGGGTTGTTTGAGCTTAATCAAGTTCTGTAGTTTAACCGAGATGGCACAAGTTTCAAATGGCAGGAGATCCAGGAGGTGAAGAATTAGGTAACATGATGCTAGGATTAAATTAATCTTTAAGGTTGTTATCATAGCAAGGAAAAGTCAAGTGTCCGAGGAATTATTGATCCCATGTTGGGATGTAGCCCTTAAGGCTCTCTAGAGTCCCACATGACTATCTCTAGGCTCATGACCTACCTTTGTCCAGGTGTGGACACTGGTCTCTCGTCCTATTTCTTGTGAACCTGAGTAAGAAATTGTACGCTCATGAGCCAGAATCCAATGTGGAAATGTGTAGAAAATGAATTCTTCTCCTTCCTATTTACTTGTCTTACTCGTGTAAGAAAATTTGGAATGGCTGGGTTTTAGACTCACCAGCTAGGTTATGGTTCGACTTCAACCAAGGTCGACATGGTTGATTCTACCAGAATACAAGGGAACAAAACATAAGTGTTAATAGTTAATCCTCCAGACTTAGGTGTGTATGAACTCTATTGCAATTGATTGAGGATGAGATAGTTACCACATTAACAGCTCTCTTGCTAGGTTTCATAAAAGGAACTTGTTCATCTTTCTTCACACGTTTATCACAAACTGACTCTGTGTCCATCTGAAACATGTAATCCGCAGAAACTATTGAGCAAAAATGATAGAATAGCGGGGAGAAGAAAACATAAGGTAAAAAAGTGAGATGTGACTGATAGAGCAAAGTTGTTGACAGAATATAACACCTAAGGTGAATGAAAGCACTTTCATGTTTGATTAATGATTATGTATTGAACACAGGTTTTAGAAAACTACTCTTCTAATCATTTCGGGTGTGTTTAGTTTCAAAAAATGTTCTAAATTTTCTAGAAAATTTTCTCAAAATTAGAAAATGAAAAGAAAACATGTTTAATTTTATAAAACATGTTTAGTGTCTCTCTTTGTGGCTGGATTGAAACTGTGGGAAGTGAAGGGTACCCAGGAGAAGAGCTCTTCTTTAGTTGAACAATGGTATGCCTTGAAGAGGTCGGGATAGGGGAGATCAGGATCATGATCTACACTGAAATTTGTCTCAACCCAGCCTGGTAGGACTCTGCGCATTTTCATCTTCAATTCCCAATTCTGGCTCAAAATTTATAAATTTCATTACAATTTGGTACATTTTTTTTTTGGTTTGGACAGGGACAATTTAAAGATCTGAGGCCTAACTAAATGGAATATTTACCGCTTGCTGTAGAGCAAGTAGGGAGTCATCACCACAGTGACGGATGAAAACTTGGCTGCTTTTGTTAATAACATCCTCAACAATGTGTTGGTACACACTGCCTCTCTCAGTCTCACTATTCATCATTTCATTTCCAACAAATGGTCTTTTGCTCAATTTCCCGCTTAACTATTACTACTATTAATTAGCTGATTTGATTAATCTTGTTGTATTTTACGTGGAATAAGCTGCAAATAAGAGAACGAAGAAGAAAGTGGAGAATTTCCCAGTGGAATGGGGGGGTTTTTGATACACCAACATTCACATTTTTTGGATGACATGATAGAGGGAGGCAACGGATTTGCGCTCTTCCATGTGGCCAGTTTGAGAAGAAGATTCTGGTCACGCGGCCCTTGCCCTTGCCTGCCAGGCACTAGCTACTAACTATAGCACTCAAAAACAAAGCACGGGCTTTGTTTATTGGTTTCGGTCCAACTGGGATCTGTATCTATTAGCCCAAAACAAAACAAGACCTGGCCCAAAAGTTTTCTACCTCTGCTTTGGTGAGCCAAACAATAAGTTGGGGATACTGGCATAGCATGGGGGTAAATTACACAAGCTATCCCCAATCTTTTAACTATTGTTCCAATTACAACACTGACCTTTAGTTTGCTCATATGATACTTTAATCTCATTAAAACGTTTCAATTTAGCCCTTTTTGGGATGAAAATCATTATCTTAGACAAAAAAAAGCTACGTTAGCATGAGATTGTAGGAAAAAAACTAGTTTTAACTATTTGAAAACGTTCTCTTTGCCCAAGAGACCTAAAAAAATTGTAATATAACGATCTGACTATTTCCGTCACCACCTGAAAAAAAATCATAATTTTAAGAAGCTTTTATAGTTTGGTAGTTTTTTTTTAATCTCATTTAACTTTCTCTTTTGTTATTTCTTCCAAAACTTAACCAATTTTTATAAATCATGCTTTAAAGATTCGGTTTTTATAATTTTAGATGTAGATATATGAAAATATGTTGAGATTTGAAAAAAATGATAGCAAAAAAAGTTAAAAAGGATAAAAAATGCTATTAAACCATGTAGGCTAATCGAAATTTTGGAAAATTTGTTTCCCAACTTGGCGCCGCTGTGCTAATGAGTTTCGGCGGAGGTGATACCATGTCAAAAAAAATTGTCCATAATTTTGATCAGATTTCATGATTTGATAGTACTTTTCATCATCTTTAACTTTCTCTTCTATTATGTCTTTCAAATCTCAGCAAGTTTTTGTATATCTAGATTTAAAATTTTGAAACCCAAATATTTTAAGCTTGATTTATAAAAACTAGTTAAATTTTGGAAGAAATGATAGAAGAGAAAGTTAAAGGAAATGAAAATATGACAAAACCATGAAAGTCAATTAAAATTCTAATTTCTTTTTCCAGAATGGTGGTGTTGCTACTTGAAAACTCATCGGCATGGCGGTGCACCATGCCGGAAATTCTTTTTCAAAATTTTGATCAGCCTACATGGCTTGATAGTATTTTTTTATCCTATTTAACTTTCTCTTCTATTATTTCTTTAAATCTAAAAAGATTTTCATATATCTGTATTTGAAGTTGTGAAACTCAAATTTTTAAAGCTCAATTTATAAAAATTGGTTAAGCTTTGGAAGAAATAACATAAGAGAAAGTTAAAAAGGATGCAAAAAGTTACCAAACCATAAAGGCTGATTAAAATTCTAAATTTTGTTTCAGGTGACAATGGGGGTGGTCAGATTGTTAGATACTAAAGTTTTTATGTCTTTTTACCGAAGAGAAAGTTTTCAAGAAGTTAAAACTAGCATTTTCTTTTACAATCTCATGCTGATGTGACATTTTTCATTCAAGATAATGATTTTCATTAAAAAAAGGGCTAAAATAAAATGTTTTAATAAGGTTAGGGAATCGTATGAGTAAAATAAAAGCTAGGGTTAGAACAAGAATAGTAATTAAAAGTTGGGGGCAAAATGTGTAATTTACCCTATGAAATGGAGTTCCGCTTTTTTATTTCTTACAACTCGTATTATCCGTTTTGCATGGAACAGAAAAGAGAAGAATAAAAAAGGGAAAGGGAAAGGGAAAAGAAAGAGTAGTGTGGTAGAGAGAAAAGCATCCATGATGAAAGTGATATTGGTAAATTTATTTGTCTGATTGGGTCACCAAAAATTTCGCCGAAAGATTACTATAAACGCAACTTTGATTGATCGTGACTACGAGGGTGGTTTACAAATGGATGACTTCTGGTTTTCCTTGGTCGACTAAAATATAGTTATAAAATTCAATCGTCAAATTGAGGACTTTTCTAAACTCTAGTTTTCTGTTATTGTTTTTTTTCAAAATGATAAAGACACGTTGTAAACCTCCATAATTGTTTAAGAAACTTAATGTTGAAACTAGTGTTTCTTTTTGTTTTTTGTTTTATGGCAACGTTAGAGAATAATTATAAGCTTGAAGCATTAAATTAAAATTTTAGTTATTTATTGATATTGAACATGAAGTATGTGATCAAATCTGAACTAGGCGTGTAAGAAAAATTAACTAGACGTGCACCTATATGTTGGGTTATTAGTGCTAATTAATTATCTACTTTTGGTTTGAGTTTAGCTTTGCAAAAGAAGAAGACACGAAAGCAGTATAATAGAGTATTTTGTTTTGAATAATATAATATATACAGTACTGTTCTCTAAGGAAAGGGACCGAACAAGCTAGTTTTGAGGATGAGGAAGAAAGAAATTAAGAGTTGATATTCCCGTGGGGCGAAGATTAAGAATGATGGAGTGAGTAAGTCCAAGCAGAAAGTTGCTTGGAATGGATGAAAACTTATGGAATAATGGTCGTGGAGCATCAGTATCAACCAGCTCTTTTGTAGGTTTCTGCTTTTCATTTTTCTTCTCCTCACAACTAATCCATCCCACCAGCTTAGTTAGTTTAATACCTTGCTTAGCTTAATTAGTAATTATGGAGAAATATACTTATTGTAATGTAAGTGAGGCAATAGTAATAGTTGCAAAATTTGACTAGATATATATATACAGACACTTGGTGCAATTGGGGAATTAATATGAGGGGGCGGGGCAGTCTAACAAATCAAGTGTCTGGTCTTCTTTCTTCTGATTACGAACCAATCGAAAAGCTACATAACACAACCACTACAACTCCAACACTAGCTGTTCTTGACGACTCCTTAAACAGGCTCCAACTTGTCCTGTCCCTAATTTTACCCTTTTTTTTCTTTCTTTTTCTCCTCAGGCCGGACTTACGTGATTTTCATTGTAAATTCCCAAAAATACCAGCCATTTATTTTACTACAACTTGGCGCCTGCTCTGGATCCACCATCTTCACCTCGCTGGTTTGGCCCCCTACGTTGACTAAACACCTGCTGTGTCCAGTGAAAATAAAAAAAAGAGCCCCCCCCCCCCCCCCCCCCCCCCCCCCAAAATTGCAATTTGGTAAAAACTAAACAGTTTTTTAGTTTCCCCGTATTTCCACCAAAAAACATTCCCTAGTGGGCAGTTCAACGCACTCTCCATCATAACCTTTGACCACCATCTGACTTTTGTCGATCGCATGCAACTTTTATTGTTCCCTACATACTTTTTAATGTACAAAAAAAGATGCTAGATTTACACCCCCAAAAAAGCTAAATGTACTAATTAAAAAATCTCATAAAAAAAATTCCTTATATATATATTGTGTGTGTGTGATAACAATAACTCAATATCTTAAATTTAAAGAACAGAATTACACAAACTTGTGATTTTTTTTCTATTATCATTTACCAAAGATATACTATATTTTGTATAAGAAATCGATCCTAATGAGTATATACATAAGGCGCTTTCAGTATATGTAGAAAAAAGGTGGTCCCTCCAAGACTTGTTCCACCATCGTGCAAGCCTGCGGCCTTAATTTCCAGTTTCTAAACCTAACATTCATGCATGGAATCCTACCAATTAAGGATTTATGCTCTTGTCTTCATGTATGAAATGGCCATGAATCTTACCTCTCAAGCTTTCAATTCATATCACTTCACTTTCTGGCCATGCACAATTGTTGGTTTGGTTTGGTTAATTTGGTTTGTTTATTTCCGAGTTTGTTGACCAGAAAGGAATTATTTCCCTGCTTTTGGTCAAACCACTGTTTAGAATCAAACACTCATCGATTCCCACTTTCTGGTGTTGCCGGGGATCTCAATCTCCCAACACTAGTTTCATCTGGGAACTAAAAATACTAAAAAAAAACTCTTAGGGTGTATTTGAGAAAGTTATTAAAAATATTTGAAAATTTAATATATAATGACTGTCTCTTCAATTTCTGTTCTTATTACTTACATTTTAAAAAATTTATTTATTTATTTAAATTTTGTTGAAAGAGTAAGAACCTTTTTATGTATTTTATTTTATTTTTTAAGTTTAAGTGATCAGGGTAGAATTTCATGAAGAACTAGTTACTTTAAGAAAATTATTAATATTTAAGTTATCAATATGTAGATAGATTATTCGCTTCACAATTCTATTAATTCTCTAAAAAAGGAAATAAAAAAATATAATATAATTTTAAAGTTTTTAATATTTTTTTCCTTTATTTGTATATTTTTTATTTTATAATTTTAACTCCTAAGAACTTTTTGCAAAAAATTTCTCATAATTACTATTAAGTGCTTAAGATTTTGTATTTTGTAATTTAAGACCCAAAGCTTTAGAATCTTATAAAAAAGGCAATTGCATAGTCAAAAACTTGGCAGAGTTAGTGTCAAATGACTACGTATGCAGTGAGTTAATGAATTAAGTGAATTAAGTGCCACACATTTTATAATTGATCAACTGAATTGCATAGTGCCGAAGTTCAAGGATGAAAATGTCTAAGTCAACATAGTTTAAAGGATTAAAAGTGATTTACATCTGGAACATTGAATCAAAATTTTGGATTGAATTTGATAAGCAATTTGCAAATTAAAATATGCTCTGATTGAAAGTCGATGTTTGGCAACAAATATTAACCTAAGAGTGGAAACAAAAACCAAGCTTCAATAAATACTATTGCACTAGTATTTATGCGGATTAAGTACCAAAATTTGTAACCGGAAAATATCAAAAGAAGTAATTAAATTTGTCACTAATGTTTTAGGTGTATCAAGTCTCATACCAAACTTTTCTTTGAGTATATAATTATCATTGACGTTACAAAAAAGGGCAAATTTTCTACCCATTCGCTAAGTGACCAACAAATGAATAGGGAAAATAACAGTTTTGGTCATTGGTTATTTGCATTTCTTCCACAGGTACCCTAACTATGCCCATATGATGATTATGCTATCTTCTTCACCATTTGCTTGCCCGGGGTGTCGCAAGTGCTTTGAGCCTCCATAAGTATCCCCACCTTACATGGAAATTGTTGGCCCCCTAGGAAGATAAGAAGGATAACATCTTCTTGTCAACGAAACCAATGAGTTCCTATGCCTTGGGACCCGGCCAGGTCAAATAGCAATTGAAAGTAGCCTTCAAGGGATCATTCTAGGAGAAATTGAGCCTATTCGAGAAAGTGATTTTGTATTCAGACATTATTAATCCAAGGAATTGGACATGTTCGTTGCTGGGTTAGGGTACGAAATTTTGGGCAATGCTTAAGGTAGTAAATACACTACAATAGAAATGCAAAGAAATGACTGAAAATGGTGACTGAAAATCAGTCGTCAGCCCTTTTCGATCGCTGCTATGTATGGCTCACTTATTGAACGACTAAAAATTTTAGTCACCCAAATTGTTGTCGCCCTTCAATTAGTTTTCAGTAACAACTATTTCAAATTTAGTCATCCTTCAGTGGCTATCTCAACCTTAGTTGCTCTTCAGCAACCCTTACCAAGAAATAACACCACCTTCATCTCCTTCTTCCATATTCTCTCATTTGTCATACTCTTCTTCTACATCCCCACTTTCTTCAATCTCTTACTCCATCTAAAATATGCCTCATTCGTTCCACTTATACTAAAAATTACTACCAGTGTTTGGTTATTTTCTTACATCCTCTTCATCAACTCCCTCCTATTTGCTTCTTCCCTCAATAACTCCTCCCCCTTCCCTAACCCCGTTGTCCTTGTCACCACTGCCGCATTCTTCATAACCATAGCCATTACCTCTATCTCTACCAACTTCGACATGTTCTTATTGCAGCTTTGCATTAAGGGTGCCTAAGGTGGTCTCTATCTTAGACTCATTCTCGTTCAGCCACTCAGCTCCATCTTTGTCTCCCCTAGCTCTGCCTCCAACTTCTTCAAAGTGCTGAAAACCTTAACATTGGGGTTGCTGTTAATTACATTTTTACATATTTGTTTAAAAAAAAAACATGATTGATTCTTTAAATAATTTAATTTCATTTAAATTTTAATACTAACAATTAAATAAAAAATAGACCAGTCGCTTTTAGTGATTGACTTCTTCAATCATTTTCTTTAGTTGCTTCTTAAAAGCAACTATGTAAAAAGGGACTTAATAAGTGATTAAAACTTTTAGTCACCCATAATAATGTTTTCCAACTGACAAGTGACTAAAATGGCAGTAGCTTTTCTACATCCATCTTGTAGTGATATTGCAATCGCTAGGTATTTCATACCTAGTAAAGTATAGATATACCGTTTGATATACTATGCCTTATATTATTACTAATTTTACAATAAAAAGTATTAGTATATTTTTTTAAGATGAAATATATTAAATATAATTTTTTTAACCTTTTTATATATTTTCTAATTATTTTCACCAAAATTTTCCAAGTATAAATAAAATATAAAACAAAGGCATGTTTTTTATACAAAAAAAATATAAAAAGGAAAATTAGTATTTATGTCAAAACACATTTATTTTTTATATTTTGTCATTTTATACAATTAATTATGGTACTTTGATGAATTATAAAAAAAGTTACATCACTCATGCATTGTGGTAACATATACCTTGCAAAATATTGCAGTAAACCGTAGAAAACTGACAAATTATACATTAAAGCTTAATAGTATGTGAAATACCACATGAAAAAATGATTGCAAAAAACATTTGTTCCATGTCCACATACTTGCAAAAAATGAAATTTCAAGCAAAAAAACATGAAGTTTCATGAAATTAAAGACCAATGTTGCATACAAAAAAAGTTTTGGAAGGGAAGGAGTATAGAACTTCCACAATCGATGATGGTCGAAGAGTATTTGCACCATTACGGGTTGGAAGGGTACTGGGGATGAAGACAATGACATGATCATTAGATGGCAAAGTTAGGACACTAGTGGAAGAAACATGAAGAAACAATGACCAAACTTGTTATTTTCTCTCTTCGTTTGATGGTTATTTAGTAGACGAGTAGAAAATTTGTCCAATTTTATAACATTGATGATAATTTTACATGCAAAGAAAAATTTGATATGAGACTTGGTATACACTTAACACATTAATAGCTAATTTGATTCTTTCAATACTTTTTAAAAATAAATTTGGTATATACTTAATCCTATCTCTTTTTCAAACCGAAGCCACAGTTTTCCTTTTATTTTTGGTCCTCTTTATCACTGGTGGCCTCACACCAATCCCATTCCTCCTTTCTTGAAATAGAATTAAATCCATCTAAGGAGTCATCCATTTTGCATCAGGTTTTGGTATCTCTTCTATTACTATTTTAACATACTACTCACAGGTCTTAACTCGTTCACGTGGAGCTAGTATATGTGTGGATGCTTTATCATCCTTGGTCCAATCTATCTTCACTGACTTGGAGAATATGTCTCGTCGTGGTTTGGTTGTTGTTCTTCGTCATCGTGTAGCTCAAACACATGATTATGCTCGCATGTCTTAACTCGTTCACGTAGAGCTAATACATGTGTGGATGCTCTATCATCCCTGGTCCAATCTATCTTCACTAACTTGGAGAATATGTGTCATTGTGTTTTGGTTGTTGTTCTTCGCTAATGTGTAGCTCCAGCACATGATGATGCTGCTTCATTTTTTACATTAACTCTTCTTTCCTTATCTCTATGTATCAACAAAAAAAGAAAACACATGAACCGAAGTAATTGCTTTACTTGTTGGACTTTGAGTATTGGTTTCCTAGCTAGTTTTGAACAGAAATCCTGTTGATATTCTTTTCTTGCCAAAATTGAAAAGGAACAACATGATATAAAGAGAATGTTCCAATATAAAGGCTCGTCTCTTGTTTGCCAAAGTTTTTAATTCAGTCACTAGAAATCTCACCAGGCGCAGCAGGGAAATTTTACTGGCGACTAGTGAGGCAGGAGCAAAACTGAGTTCGGTGACATGTTATACAGAAGGTTAAAAGGTTGTGGACTTTTTTGGTACTTAAGGCTTTTTCTATGAAAAGGCCGATTAAAATAATACTATTCAGAAATTAGGGGGCAGATTAAAATAATACTATTCAGAAATTGGGGGGCAGACGTGTAATGATTTCAGAACCCTCGGACCACTTCAAAAAGGCGGATGGACCTGCTTCACAGACACTCATTTAAACAGAGAAGAGAGGCAAAAAGCCTCCCACCCAACCCCCCCATTTCTCCGCCATTACTACTGCTCCTACTAATTTTGCAATACCTTTCTCCAGCACAATTTGTGTCTCTGACTGATGCAAAAGCTTCTTCTTCTCCCGCCCATTTGACTCGCTCTGCTCCAGATCTTCGCAGCAATGGTCGCCGAGCCTTGGCTTGTCAAAATGGGGAACCAGGTAAGCGCCAATCTCAAGCACGCTCTTCTCTTAGAACCCTCTTCCACCACCAAGACTGCTTCCTCCCCCACAAAGCACCGCCAGCCCATCGGCATCCTCTCCTTCGAGGTCGCCAATGTCTTGTCCAAGACCGTTCATTTGCACAAATCCCTCACCGACCCAGAGATCTCGAAGCTTAAAAACGAGATCTTGAAGTCGGAGGGAATCATTAATTTGGTTTCCTCTGACGAGAGTTTTCTTCTAGAGTTAGCTTTAGCTGAGAAGCTCGACGAGCTCGACCGGGTCGCGGCTGTGGTTTCTAGGTTGGGGAAGAAGTGTGTTGAGCCGGCTTTGCAG
Organism: Aquilaria sinensis; assembly: GCA_005392925.1. Taxonomy (NCBI): domain Eukaryota; kingdom Viridiplantae; phylum Streptophyta; class Magnoliopsida; order Malvales; family Thymelaeaceae; genus Aquilaria; species Aquilaria sinensis. Next base: position 95,192 of record SMDT01000236.1, read on the forward strand.
GGTTTTGAGCACGTTTTTGGTGATATTGTTAATGGCGCTATTGAAGTGAGGGAACTGGGGTTTTTGGTGAAGGATATGGAGGGTATGGTGAGGAAGATGGAGAGGTATGCGAGCTCCACAGCTAAATTGTATAGCGAAATGGAGGTCTTGAATGAGCTAGAGCAAGCCACTAAGAAGTTTCAGCACAACCAGCACGAGGAGAGTCGGAGGGCGTTCGAGCAGAAATTGATGTGGCAGAGGCAGGACGTGAGGCACCTCAAGGAAGTTTCGCTTTGGAATCAAAGCTACGATAAAGTTGTGGAGTTGTTAGCTAGGACTGTTTGTACCATTTTTGCTAGGATTTGCGTTGTCTTTGGGGACTCTGCTTTCAGGGGAAATGCTGTGGAGAGAAGCGGTGATTCTGTGTCTCCTTCTAGAAAGGAAGAATTTCAGCAGGTTTCAGGTCAGATAAGAGGGCAGCGCAATGAGCAGGAGCGTGTGGTTCCAGGGCAGCTGAAACGGGTACTTAGCAAAAGCAGTAACGGTTATTGCTCAGGCCCTGTAAAGGGTGGTATAGCAGAAAAAAGGGGAGTAGGTTTAAAGCCTCAAAGTTATTCTCGGAAGCCTGAACCAGTAGCATCTAGAGCGGAGGATTTTAGCTTACCTTGTGGAACAAGTCCTGGGAGGCTATTTATGGATTGCCTCAGTTTCAGCAGTTCAGTTTCGAGGTTGGACTATGATGAAGATGATGACAATATTCCTCCTGATGACCGGAGTGGTCAAGTTTCGCGTTGTTCTGTTGTTACGAACGATGGGCAGAAAAGAGAACACTTACCCAGTTCTCCTCCATTTTGTCAGGTCCAATCCGGTGCTCCTTTCGGTGCAGAGCGAAGACAGCTCAATTATGTTGCAGAAAATAATTCAGTTTTTGGTACCAAGAGTAGGCTGACGGTGTATTCTTCACCATCCACAGTAGGGGGTTCTGCTCTTGCCTTGCATTATGCGAATATAATAATTGTCATTGAGAAGCTGCTCCGGTATCCTCATTTAGTAGGTGAGGAAGCTAGAGATGATTTGTATCATATGTTGCCATCAAGTTTGCGAGCATCCTTGAGGACTAATCTCAAGTCCTATGTGAAGAATTTGGCCATATATGATGCTCCACTGGCTCATGATTGGAAACAGAATCTTGATGGGATTCTCCATTGGCTTGCCCCTCTAGCGCATAACATGGTCCGGTGGCAGAGTGAGCGCAATTTTGAACAGCAGCAAATCGTTACAAGGACAAATGTTCTTCTCCTACAGGCACTATATTTTGCAGATAGGCAAAAGACTGAAGCGGCCATCTGTGAGCTTCTTGTTGGGTTGAACTACATTTGCCGGTATGAGCATCAGCAGAATGCATTGTTGGATTGTGCAAGCAGTTTTGATTTTGAGGACTGCATGGAGTGGCAATTGCAGTATGGGGCTTCTTTTCTTAATTGATTATTTTTTTGCTCCTCCTTTTGGTTTTGGTGTTTCAAACCAATATTTCTTACTCACACTCATCTAATGACAAAGATGAAAAGTCTCCGGGATGTGAATAGTTAAGCGGTGCATGGAAAGTCTGTATGATAGAGTTAACTACTGTATATCTGTTAGAAGGATAAGGGAAGTTCTCATTTCTGAAGTACATGTGTTCCAGATCCATTTATTTTCGAAGGAAGTTACCTTTGGGTCATATATTCCAGTATTTCCTTTCCACTAATATCTTACCGAATGATTCATTTGCTTAAGATGCTTTCCTTAATTTTGTGGACCAAAATGCTTTTCCATGTATTGCCTTATATTGTAGAGATGTGCAGGAATTTGTGGAACAAAATGACCGGGAAACCACTAAAAAGGAGAGCTGAACATGAAAGCAGCATTTTTCAGCCCATTGGTGTTACGTACGTGCTTCTAGTCATCGAGCATATTGGCTGACTCTGGAAAAAGGAAAAACCATCATAATGGTAGTGCCCTCCTTCCTTGGGAGAAAATATGATGGGCAAAGTTATAAGTGCATTTGTCTGTGAGCATGTTATAGTTAGTATCATGACCTTTGAGCACTCTTGGAGCATGCCTAGTCCCGCCTAGTCCCTTGTCATGCTTTTGCTGCGCCTAATGCCTTGACCGAATAATGGAAAGTGGGTAGTGGGCAGTGGTAGTGGTAGAGCCGCCTTTTAGGGGGACATCATCTTAGATTTCTTACCTCTCGCAAAGGCTGGCATCTCTTTGGACTTTTCTGGAAGTAATTATCCTTAAATAGTTTTGACTTTCAAGCCACAGAAAGGCATCCAACTCTCACCTTCAGCTTGCAGCTACATGACTTCAGCTTCTACAGCCATTACTTGGATGATTTGATTTGTTTGAACTGTGGTGTGCCCATACTAGTCAGGATCTGCTGGAAGGAGCTAAAGATGAAGAGCGTTTAGGAGATAGCTAATAACAAACCAGTCTATCTCCAGTTGTTAATGGTCAAAAGTTTGCAAGATTTGAGCAAACATCGAACAAGCAGGCAGGAGCTGTAATGGGTTGTGTGGCATTGAACTGGTAGCAATGTTAGGGGAAGCCATTCAGTGCGTCATAAAGGACTGTTGGGTCTCATATCACTGAATTGTCGAGGCATGCACGGCTTTACCATTTCTTTTGCTTAACAACACCTTCTCATGCTTACTCTGTTGCCTATCATTCAATCAATGTATAGGTTTCAATGCCAGATATTTTCTTATCAAGTGATAGCACAAGTAGCTAGTAAATTATTTGAAATGGAACATTTTGTTTAAATATTTTATTCAAGGCTAGAAAAGCATTTTTCAAAGACTTGGTAAACGCATTTATTAATTCTCATCCCTAAATTATATAATGCTTTGTACTTTTATTGAAAAGCAAAAACCTACCACAACCTCTTCAGATTGGTTAAGAGTGCAGAGAAGTGCAGGAAGTGTGTTGGGATGCGTGGTTATGCTTTTGTGTTGCAGGGTAGACATCTAACTCGAAGGATCTGTAGCCTGTAGGACTGGCTTCTTAGCAGTCCTTCATCATATCTGGATGAAGAGAAAGTAGAGGCTCCACGAGCACAAGTGCAAGGCTTCTGAAGAGATCATTGATCGAGTTAAGATTGACCTTTTTATTCAATTGTTTTGTATTCCCATGGTCCGGTTGTTAGCCTTGAGTTGGTCCTCTGAAATTTGTGTGTTTATAGCCTGTTTTTCTTTTCTTGGGAATGCCTGGGTAGATCTTGTATCTTGAGGTTGTGTGTTAATGAAGTTTGCCTTTTCCTCAAAAAAATAAAAAATAAAAAAACCCCTACCACAACCTAACTTAAATCCACTTATATTTGGTAGAGTCCTGATTAACCTATAATCCTTCACAATGGTGAGCAGATTTGGGCCAACGAGACTCCTTACTTATACACAAATATAACCCTAAAGTCATAAGTAATGGTGATTGATCTACTATGTTTGCATCATTTAATATAGTTACCACACCCTATAAATTATAGATATATCTCATGATATACCATGCTGTTATCGTTATCATTTTTAAAAAATAAAAAATAAATATATATATATATATATATATATATATATATATATATATATATATATATTATATGCATTTTAATTATTTTTAACATAATTGTCCTGATATAAATAAAATATATCTAGAAGATTATATTTTTTATTCAAAAAAACAAAAAAAAAAAGTTGAAATATATAGAACAAAATAAATAAAAAACCTAATTCACTAATTCATGAGAAAAAAAAAAGGTAATAATGCTCTAGTAGTAACAATACACTTTTTAATTTCACATTCAGTTTCTAAGTGACTTAAAGTATGATACTTTTGTTCTAATTTATTTCACAAAAGTAACATACTCATCTTATGTTATGAAACTATGGTTTTGAAACTATGGTTTTGAGTCGATAAATTTTATAAATGAGAGTAATATTAAGTTGAAGTGGCATGAATTAGAAATCCAATGGAGAGAAGTTGATTATATTTGGGAAAGTTACAACCCCCCCTAGGTATAGCTAAACCTATGATTGCATCCTTACTGTTTCAAAAACCTACACTTACACCCCTACCAGGTGAACTCCGCCATTCGCTCCACCCATCCCTTGCACCCTCCTAACCTGTCATCCTATCTTCCATCCTTCTTTCCTAACCCGAATCTGATTTGTTTTCTGGTCACGCATTCCACCGGTGAAGCCTTGCCGCTAACACCAAAGACCAAGCCTAAGTGGAGCTGCCAACCATTTTTTCTACATTTGATGATTTGGGGTGTTCGGCCAACCCGATTCAGAATCTCCCATCACCGTCGCCGTCAGAATCGCCCATTGCCGTCGCTATCGATCATCTGTTGAATGCTCCCACAATCGGGCTACCTAGGCCCAATCGTAGCGAATCGACCACTCACCCTCTTTGCACCGATTCCTCTGCTTGACGATTGACGACCCAGATCTGCATGAGTCTATTCCTCTATGATGTGAAGAATTACAGCAACCAGACGACGATGGGCTCGACAGCGATTCCTCTCCACAGTTGCCGTTTTGGCGATTGGCTTGACGATGCGAGCGAGGAGGGTTAGGTCTGACCTTGGAATTGCCTCCGTTCTCTCAGTCGAACCACACAGCGGGGAGGTACGAACATGCGGCGGAGGGATGAACAGACCCAATTGCCAACGAAATCGAATCACGGCTGGGGTGATGAGGCTAGTATAGGCAAGGGCGGGGGCGAATCGCGGCTGGGATTTAAGGTGAGGAGAGCATGGTCGTCAGTCCCTCTTCACTCGCCGTCCGTGATTCCCTCTCTGATTTGATTGAGTACGGCGAGAGAGAGGGTTGAGTTCGGTGGGAGAAAGACCCAGGCGAGAGAGATGAATAGGTAAAATGTTAGTATTCCCCCCCCCCCTCCCCCCCAGATTATTGGGTTTTTTCGTACGGTTTTAGTGGTTAGGGGACAATTTTTAAAAAAGAAGGTTAGGAGTGCAAGGTCAGTCATTTCCCCCTTTTTGTATTAATAGTGAATGAGAGAGTAAATTCGGCAACAGAATTATAGGTTTTGGTAACCTTAAGAAATTTTTTTGTAATTTCCCCATTATATTTCGATGTATAGCACAGAATACCATGGTGTTTGATTCTATACTTCTGACTATAGAGGATCCCACTGGAATTTAGAAGACTCACTATTTGTCATAAGAACCCACAATACTTAATGATTTTCATATTTAATATTAATATATTTTATGGCATGATGACGGAAAAATCTTTCTTCTTCTGGCTGAGACGTACAATAATAGCATTTCATCATATTGTAGCAAGCCCATAAGTAATTCAATGTAAGAATTTTTTGGTGCGAAATTCAAACTAAAATTTTTTAGAGTTTCCAAAACAAGGCCCCGCATGACCCAATTCAAATTAGTTCGATGTTGTGTGGTTACCATGTATTCAAAATCACGCCCAAAAAAAAAAAAATAATAATAATACCAACTATTACTTCTTACAACTAAATCATTTTTACGACTGATTTTCCTTGATCAATTTATGGAACTAAGTTCTCTAAGAGCCTCATATATTTGGATGAAACTAAAATGTTAATTCCATCAACTGTCCCTAAATGATGCATCATGTTGCTGTTTGACCTAAATTGCTTAATCATCCTTCAACCGAGAAGAACCTTGCAATTTCTGGATTTCATTAACTATCAATTCTTTATCATTACTTCACCTTCGCCAAAAGTAACCAAACTATGGTAAATTTAAGGTATCAGCATACAAAATATTGAGCATAAAACAGGTATATGTTTTAGACCAAAATGCATAATATCTTTCTATGACTATTTTGAACTTTAAATATTTTTATTTTTGGTAATCAGTATGATCATCTATCCATTGACAAGTTGAGAAACATGGGGAATGAGCTGGAAAAACATGATACCAAGAAATATTGACAACTGAGAGTAATGAGATAACTTCTCCATATTTACCAAAATCCTCTAGGCTAGGAACTCCAAGGTGGGGAGAGGACTTGCAGCACTTGAGAGCAGTTTGACAACATTATAATTTCCTACAATTAATGAAGAGTTGAAAATTGAACTATACCCAGAATAGCTCACAATTCAACTTTTAAAGGGGAGGAGCAATGGGGGATTAGACAACTACCTTGATCTATTGGTGGAGTATTAATTCCCATCTATATCCAAGCAGCAGCTCCAAGAATTAAATTTTCTTCTAAGCACCATCAATTATCAATAATGAACACTACAACAACAACTAGATGAGTAAGCTTCTTGAAGCCCCAAGTATGACATAAGGGGTTCTCCTGGGAAATTTGATGAATAAGTGCATTTCTCTTGGGAATTAAAAAGGGGTAGAAAGATTTACTTTAAAAGCATATTCATTTCTTCCCAATCAAATGTCCAAAGACTAGAGGCTAAAAAGATAAATTATTAAATTTAAAAATAGGTTGTGTCTCCAGAAATTAAGAGAGCCAGCTTTCAAAAGAATGATATAAGCTTATTATCGAGGAGTTGGAGCAAAAGGCTTCCTATATGTAGCTGTAGCCCTTGCATTCTTAAAACAGAACTATGTAGCATCGTGAACAAATAGAGGCAGAGAGACCAACATGAAGTTATAGATTCTTACCATATCAATTAAATAAGGGTGTTTGAATCCACTTTTTATATATTAGTTGCTCTTAAAAAAATTTGGGCATAATATTTAGAAATAGCATGAAATTAACTAAAATTTGCATATGAATTCATATAGTTTCTTTCTATCTATAAGAAGAAATTTATTAATTCAAACCCAAATTTTTAAAATATTCAAAACAAAATGACGAAAATATGGAATGGAGAAAGTAGAAATGATTTAGACGCGCTCGAGACCAGAAAGCTACTGCAAAGGCCTTGGAGGATCGCTGCTGGGCTGGGAAACATTGGGCCTCGTGGGTAATGGCACTGACAGCTACTTTGAACAGTTTTCTGAGATAGAGAGTTTATTAAATTCCGACTTTTTTTTAGCGAAATTATTATCTTCTTATTATAATATTAATATCAATATTTAATTATATATGGAAAAACAAATCAGTCTCATTTACACTGTTAAGAACGAATTATATTGAATAATAGTTGTATAACAGAAATACTTCTTTATTAAGAGAGTAGTTCTATTGTGCCAAAAGTTAAAGATCTGCCCCCATCGCCATTTTGAAGTGCACCAAAGTTTGTGTGTCTCTGGAGGTGAAAAATCCACATCTCATTAAGTTGACTCTTATTTTTTTTTTCTCTAAAACCTTAAAGTACATTATATTGTATTCTTAGCACCAAAAAAATATAGCATGTTAGAAAATAAATTAAGCAAAATTATATGTAGGGGTGATCATGGTTCATGTTTTTAATGGAACCAAATTAATCCAAAATAGGCCTAATTTCAAAAAATTTCTACTTAACTCGAAAATCAAGAACCGAATAGAATTAGAACTACGGTTCTAAGTTTTTTTGTTTGAGTTCTTGGGTTTTTGTGTTTATATCATATATCTATAATAATAACAAAGTTAAATAAATTTGCACCTACAACCCTTACCCAACAATAGTCTACAAAATTAGAAATGCGTTTGTAGAGTGAGATTGAGATAGTTAGGACTTAGGATTAGTTTTGGAACTAAATGACTAAAAACCTAGCAGTATAATTTTTAATATATATATATATACACACACAATCATAAATTTTATAATATATTAATACATACATGTCAGGTTAGTTTCATATCAAGTTGGTTCCATATGGAACTGAAATCAATCTAAGAACCAATGGCTTTTTCGAGAGGTGAAACCAACCCATGAATTATAAATTTTATAATATGCTAATACATATAAATCAGTTTAGTTTCATATTGAGTTGGTTTCACATAGAACTAGAATCAATCCAAGAACCAATGGTTTTTTTCGGAGGTAAAACCAATCATCAAACCATATTTAATTTTCACCCAATCTAACCTAACCCATCCCTTTTAGGTTGGGTAAACTCTTGCTTCTACCCAACTGGTACTTAGAGGTGGGAACTGGGTCAACCCGACCCGGGACGGGCCCTGGACCGGGCCCAATAGGTCCTGATCCTGGGTCATGAGGACCAAGCTTGGCTCGCTCGCAGGCAGGGCGGGTTTGGAATTTTTTTTTTAAAAAATAGAAACGTAATTAATTATATATGTCATAAATATTTTTATGAAAAAACACCACATCCGATGAAAGTTTTATTAAGTTAAAAAATCAAACAGCACTTATAAATAATCGGAACAGACTTTACATTTTGAAATGACAAAAATGTTCTAGAAATGATGAATAGTAAAAATCTATTATCTGTGCTGAATAATATAATCATATCAAATAAAAACTACATGTATGATTGGAAAAAAAAAATTAAGTCTCCGTATCGGATATTACCTCCTCATTTGAACTCTTTTGGTTTTGCTGCCAGAGTGTTGCGAGGCCCCAATCTCAGGTGCATACACATACTTCTACGGCATCGGGTGTCAATCTCGATCGTTTCTCTGATATCACATGTTTTCCGGCACTAAATACTACTTCGGATGAGACGGTCAATACTAGAATGACAAGAATCTCCAGTGCGATTATCGACAAGATCAGAAACCTTGATCTTTTTTGTTTCCACCACTCCAAGATATCAAGGTCGTTTGCCTCAAACGATGTGTTGAGATAGTCATCGACCTCAGCTAATCCTACTATTGTTGGTAGGGGTCATTTGAGCATTTGGAGAGCCGGGTTGAGTCTTGAGGAGATTGATTTCATTGGAAGCTCGGTTTGAGGAGCTTCAGTTCTTACCTTATCCGAATGCCGCTCAGAATATAACTTGTGTAAAGAGTGCAAGTACTCAGAAGCAGTAGTAGATGTAGCCAAAACATTTATATGAGACATTTCTAAATAAGTATGAAAAATTCCTTCAAACAATATTGTTGTGCCTGTTAATTTGACATATGGGTCAAGCAACGAAGTGACTAAAAAGATAGGTGGAATGTTTTCAAAATACTAAAGTCACTTAGCCCGCATGGCTTCGATAGTCGTTTTAACAACTCATCATCTTTAAACTGATGTAAAGCATATGTAATGTTCACTAAATGAAACAAAACTTGATGAATGGTTAGGTAGTAAACACCAGAGAAAAATTTAGTTACCTCACAAAAAAACTTAAGTAATTTACCGATTTTGGAACATTTTCTCCAAACTTCAGTCGTAAGAAATTCACAACCTATTTTTAAATTTATGAAATGTGACAACAAATTTGCATACGAGAATGCATCTTGCAACGTCAAATATGTGGAGTTCCAGCAGGTTGGGCAATTCAATTTAAACCGTTTCAAAGAAAATCTTTTTTGATTTTCAAAACAAAAGTTTTTAAATTCACGAAACATAGCAGGTTTGGACATCAAATATATCAATGAGTTCTGAATAGGCAGAATCTCATTTTGGAGAACTTCTAAACCCTTTTGCACACAAAGGTTCAAAATATGACACATGTATTTAACGTGAAAGAATACACCATTGAGAGGTGGTTTCAATGTTTGACTCAAAAAGCGAGCTGCAACATCATTGTTTGAAGTATTATCAAATGAAATGCACATGACCTTATCAGTACAAAAATAATCACATAAGCTTTTTAAGATGTAATTGAATATGTGATAACCAGTATGATCTGTTTCAATAACCTTAAATGACAAAATTCGTTTTTGCATTATCCAATCAGAATCAATCCAATGAGAAGAAACACAATAGAATATTTGACCTATAGGTGATTTCCACATATCAGAAGTAAATGTCACACAATGATCAAGAGCAGAAAAATAGGCTTGCAAATCTGATTTTCCGGCTTCAAATAATTTAAAGCTTTATTTCCTAACGGTTTTCCCAGATACTTTTTTAAATGTAGGATTTAATTATGATTTTATCCAAGATTCTAAGTGGACATCTTCAGATTGTGAGAAAGGGTTTTCGGTAAGCATTATCTAATTTATCATATATTCTCTACAAAATTATTGGTTAAAACGAAATATACTTGACTCGCCGGCGCCGGTTGTAGACCCAAGTTGTGTTTGTTCTCCAGAACTAGTCCCGGCACTAGGGAGGACGTTAGGATGTTGATTTTTAATATGCTGCTTTAGCGTTCTAGTGTCGGAATTCTTTTTATACATCAATTTTTTCCCACAATGTTTGTATTTCCCGTACCTCGACTCCCATTCGTGTATGAGCTCATAATGCTCCCAAACCCAAGCAGTTAGTCTCGGGGATTTACCTTGTGCTTGGGTTTCTTCCACGGTGGGTCAATGACTTGTAGGCATCGGTTCTGGTGATGGATTCCCGGACGCCATCGCATCCAAATCCTCCACTTTATCATCGGATAATTGATCGTCGAGACCCAAATTGTAATTCACCATATCGATTCCGGCATCATCATTGTGTAACTCTTGAATTGATATGCCTCTGTTGGCGGGTCAAGAGTGGTGACGGAAAAAGGCTCGGAGGCTGGTGGTGCCGGAAGATGAGCTCTCTGTCGACTTGCCCTTTCCTTTTGTAGCCATGACTCACGAATTAATAGTAGTGATTAATGCAAAATTAAGAGAAGGTTATGAAGATATTAGGAGGAGATTATGAAGATATTAGGAGGAGATTAGTAAGAAATTTGGAAGAGATTAAGAAAATAAGGACAAAGCTTGAGAGAATATAATAGAGGAAGAAGAGAGATTGAGTGATTGTGTGAAGATAGAGTGAAAATGACATTGGTATTTATAGGGGAAGGCAAAAAATTATTTTGACCAAAAAGTTCTTAAAATTTAGTTGTTGGGATGGGTGAAAATGAAATTTTGGGAGCTAAAATAGAGCAAAAAACCGTTAGAGGATCTACTGTATAATTAACCCATTTAAATTCTTTTTTTTCAGGTTTCCGTTGTGCTCAGAAGATGTTGGGCGCCAGGTTCATTTCAGTCCGGTTTGGCGGGGCAGGGCGGTTCACGGGTTGGGTCCTGATCCGGGTCGATCCGTTTTGCACCTCCTCCTCCTCTCTGGCCCATATTCGACCCATATTTTGGCAGGCTTTTCACCAAGATGATGCAGAGCGGGCTTCACCAGGTCAGGCAGAGCTTGACTTCTGGTCTGGTCCCATTTTGAACCGGGTTCCCACCTCTATTGGTACTCACCCCTAATTATATGCAAGACCTTCATAAATTCAAATATCTTCTGACAGAGTCCTCCAGGATATGGGTTCGGCGCGAAGGCACATGTTCCGAACCCCTTAACGGTATGGGCAACATCATAAATAAAATTCCGAATTTAACCACCTGTCCTTTTAGTGATTTCTGATTAATTCTACATCAACTTATTTTAGTCAGATATATATCGAATAAATATAAAATTAAATTATTTCCTGCAGAACACTTTATTATTAAGTACCTTAAGAATGCAATCATATCCAAGCGGACTTTTATTTCTAAGACAACTCAATAACCTGCAGTATTTACTAATTATGGATCGTTTACATAACGAGGTGAAATTATAAGGTAATACCCGAAAAGACTTCTCCTAAGTCTCACTGAAGCTCCATTTTCCAACATACATATACGAGTATCTAATTTTTCATATGCAAAGATATTTACTTTTAGGTTTGTTTTTATTTTATACTCTGGAAAAGTGAAAATTTTAGTTAAAAAATAGTAATTTTTCCAAAAAAATTCTCAATCGTTAACTGAAAAATAGAATTAACTTTTAAATAAAATTAAATTTACACAAAAAAAAACAGAAAAACGAACAAAAAGAAACCCATTTACTTTTTTCAACCAGGATGGAAAGTAAGCTTTGTAAAAAGTGGCTCTTTAGTTGGCTATAATATATTAGCTTTTGAGCCGCTGCCTCATTTCTTCTCCAGTTTTCTCTACATTATCTACTTTTTCTATTCTTTGTATCTTCTTAAGGCTGTGTTTGGATTCCAATTCAAGATTGGCAAATTAATTTACTGTTTTTCTTTCACTCAATAAACTACTCCTCTCTTTTGTTTACCATTGCTTCCTCATCTGTCACAAAACCTGTTTATCACTATTAGAAGGAGTATCATCTGTTTTATCTTTAGGTGATCCATTTGTTAGTGAGTCAAGTGAAGGGCTGAAGACTAAAAAATGGTAGACATCAATGATAAGGCTTTCTTGAATCATAAATCAAGTGATGATATTAAAATTTTTTATTTATTCATTTCATTATACTATATCTGTCTCGCAAAGCTTATCCTCTTTACTATTTATAGTAATTAATTCATGATTTTCTTTCTTTCAAAAATTTCTATACAAATATAAATATTTTATATGAAAATAATACCTTAAAGACTCTAGTTTATAAAGATTTTTTTAAAAAAATTTTACAATACAAATTAATATGAACATATTTAAGTCAAATTTTAGCCAAAAAAAGGTAAAACACTACAACATAGATATAAAATAGTTATTGAAAATTGCAATTGAAAGTAAGTTGCTAGGTATTTTAGTTGCTAAGTAGTCGGAAGTAAAAAGGTGCACTTTTAATTGCGACTGATAGGCGACTGAAAGTTTCAGTTGCCCATATATTAGTCACTTTTCAGTCAGAAACTTTTTGTAGATTTGAATACAGTTGCCCTTCAGTTGATTTGTTAGGTGTCCAATTTACCTAAGTCGCCTTTTCAGTGGCTAAGTTAATTTAGAAGTTTTGGGTTTTTAGGGTTTAGGTTTTTTTAGGGTTTAGGTTTTTTTAGAGTTTAGGATATATGTATTCGGATTTTGTTTTTAGAGTTTGGATTTTTTTTTAGGGTTTAGGAATATAGAATTACGATTTAGGGTTTAGGATTTTTATTTAAGGTCTAGGGCTATAAATTAGTATAGGGTTAAGGTATTAACTAAATCAATTTAATATTAGGGTTTTGGGATTTATTTTAGGAATAATTTAGAGCATTTTTATGATTTAGGGTTTGACAATTTTTTTAAGGTTTAGGGACATATATAGAATTAGGATGGTTTAAGGGTATTTAATTAAGTATTAGGATATTGAAGTTTAGGGTATGAGATTTACATTTAGGGTTAATGGTATATATTAAGTTTAAGGTGTAGGGTTTAGGGTTAATATATGGTATAAATTAGGTTTAGCATTTATAATTAGGATTTGTATTTAATTAGGGTTTGTATTAAAGGTTTAGGGTTTGCTTAGGGTTTAGGGTTGAATTAGGCTTTGTATTTAGGGTTTAGCTAGGATTAATGGTAGTTAAGGTTAGTGCTTAGGGTTTAATTAATAGGGTTTGTATTTAGGGTTTAGGGTTAATGGTAGTTTGGTTTTGGGTTTAGGGTTTAATTAGGGTTTAGTTTTTAATTAGGATTTGTATTTAGGGTTTAGGGTTTAATTAGGTTTTGTATTTAGGGTTTAAAGTTTAGGATTAATGTTAGTTAGGGTTAGGGGTTTAGGTTTAATTAATAGGGTTTGTATTTAAGGTTTAGGGTTTAGGGTTTAATCGGAGTTTAGGTTTTACTTAGGGTTTTTATTAGTTGTTTAGGGTTTAGGGGTATGGTATTAGAGTCTAACGTTTAATTAGGTTTTGTATTTAGGGTTTAGAATTTAGGATTAATGGTAGTTAGGGTTATGAGTTAAGGTTTAATTAATAGGGTTTGTATTTAGGGTTTAGGGTTTAGGGTTTAGGTTTTAATTTAGGTTTAGGGTTTAGGGTTTAATCGGAGTTTGGGTTTTACTTAGGGTTTTTATTAGTTGTTTAGGGTTTAAGGGTCTGGTATTAGAGTCTAGGGTTTAATTATGGTTTAGGATTTAGGGTTTAACATTTTTCTATATGTATATAGTTAGGGTTTGCATCTATTTTAGGGTTTAATTTTGGTTTAGGGTTTGTATTTAGGGTTTAAGGATTAGAGTTAATGGTATATAATTAGGTTTAACGTTTATGATTTATGGATATAGAGTTAAGGTTTGAGGTTTTAGGGTCTTAGGGGATTTAGGGTTTTATGTCTTAGGGTTTAATTTAAGGTTTAAAGGTTAATTTAGGATTTACATGTTTAGAGTTTAATTAATTATTAAAATATGAAAGTTGCACTTATGGTTCTTACTTCCCTGTATATGATATAATTTATTTAAAATAATATAATATTATAGCAATTTAATGAAATTATCAATTAAATAACAAATGAGATAAATAACATATTAATTAAACAATAATTATATTACATAATAATGTATTTTGTTTGAAAAATAAAAGTCTTATTGTAACAACTATCATGGCAGCCACTAATATAGTGACTGGACTAGTCAGTCACAACCCATAATATTCTCAATTGATTTTTTATTTGAAGATGCAATCACTTTTTACAGTCGATATTCAGTCGCGATAAAATTGCAGCTTGAAAAAATACGACTACCATTCATAGAACCAAATCGGTGGCTTCTAGCCAATATCACGATTGAAACGTGACTGGATTTTCAGTCACAGTTTTGCATCTGTTTTGTAGTTAAAATGCCAGCCTTTGTGAAACAGATAGAGTATTAGACTTTTATGTCATTTGATCTACTATTAGGGATTGACCAATCTTTTATTTTCTTGGGTCATCTATTGTTGTTTTTTACTATTTGGTCATACTCTATTTGAGCTTTGTTTTAGTTATCTGCGAGTTATTTGTTTAAGATTTAGTCTAGTTTGTATGAAAGATTCAACTTAATTTAATTTTCTTACTTTCATTTGGTGGAATGGAAACGAGTAGTCTTTTCAACACTACAAGATAAAATCATTTGGGCGAGCCGGAAAATTGGTCACCAACCCGTCACCATTTCATTTTTTGATGATTCAAAAAGTCGGTCATCAATTGGTTGCCAAAACACTAATTCTCATATACTTTATACTAACCAATTATGACAGCCACCAATCAGTCACTAGTTTTATTTCTTTCAAGATTTCAAATACCTAGATTAAAAAATTTTTGATTGATGATTTCAATTGCCAAATTTAAAATTTTTCATTCTAGATTTCTCAGGAGTTTGTTTATAAATTTTTTTTTTATTCTTTACTAATTTTTTACTTATTGTAAAGTTTCACTTTCTACTAGATGGAAAGGAAAAAAGGCCTTCAAACAATAGAGAAATGGGAGGAACAATAGAAAAAATGAAAGGAAAAAAAGCCTTCAAGTTCAAAAAATGGAGAGTCCTCATGAATCTCATCTTGAGGTTCTTATAGAAAAGATTAGCTTTTTTAATTTGGTCAGACTTTTGTAGAAAACAGCATTCTTCCTTTAATTCTTGACCTCTATTTTGGCCAGATCTTTTGCTTCAAATTAAATAGAGCACAAAAAATGAAAACAAAAACAAAGTGTGGGAGGGGAGAAACAAATGCATAAGAAAAAAATGAAGGATGACATTTTATGAAGCAAAGAGCATTGAAGTTGAAGCTGATTAGTCAGTTTTATTTCTCAAAGATCACAAATTAACATGGAGATTTAAGTGAAGGTGACCAAACGGGTGACTGAATAGGGGTGACATAATTGCCTTTAGCGACAGAATAAAAGTTGGTCACGAGGTTGGAGGCTATGCCGACCGTTGACCGACCATGTAGCAACCAACCATGGTAATCAAAACTCCACCGTTCACTAGCAAGTCAATCTCTCTCTTATTGGAATACCTGCTTCACTTTTTGCCAACTGATTCGGCAACGGGAAGCTTCTTAAGCACCTGATTGATCATCATGTTTGGCGGCCAAAACCTACCTTTTTGTCGTAGTGCAATGACTAATTTTATGTTTTTGTTATTACTTAGAGGCTTATGCTATTTTTGTAGTGTAAGATGTTGTTTGAATCATTATTCATTGGAATGAAACATCTTTTGTAATATATATATATTTTCTTTTTAGTTTGAGTGAATTGATATTTATATTAGTTGAAGTTGTCTTTAATAACGTTTGGTGCAGAGCTTGGAGCTTCGGCTGGCTTGTCATTAAAGTGGCTGTGATCAGATACGTGCCCTGCATCCAACCTTTTTGGTTCGACCCTCTTATAGTACTCCCTGGTCTGCACCCCTTAATTTCTTCTCTTTTTCACGCTTATTTTGATGTGTGTGTGTCTCTGTACCCTAAAGTTGTACAGTACTTAACAAAAAAAGATGATAAAAAGTGGGAAGTCCTGCCATTAGTTGCATCCCTAGAGCTTCAACATACAACAAAAACCTTGCATACCAAGCAAGCCTCATATACTAGTAACCAAACGATCACAATGAATAGTTGAATTTTAGTTTTAGCTTTGCAAGTATATGGTAACTTCCTAATAAAGCTTATAAATGACATTACGTAACTGGGGAGGATAAGCTGCTATAGTGATCACTGTTGCCTTCTAGTTTCTCCTGTCCATGGCCTAATTAACTTCAACTCATTATGTTGGACTGCTTTGATGGAACTAATTAATTAGGAAAAGGTTTTAACCTGCCTTTTGAGGCTAGTGGTCAGTAGTTTTGGAGTCGTTATTTAAGGTCTAAGATTCAAACTTTTACTCGCTTTTTTGACCTCTCATATATGCTATTTCTGACATCAATTTTAGCAGTTAATTAGTACATAGTACATTTCCCGGAATCGAAATAATGGCTACAAGAACTTTGGACAGACTTGAGATCAGATCCTCTAAGCTTACTGATCTTAGTATGTACATTAGCTAGCCATTTAGCCAGTTGATCTGGCCAATCTTTTCATAATTTAGTACGAAAAAGAAATTATAGCTAGTAAAATATTAGCCTGCAAAAAGATATGTAGTGTATAGCTATTGAGAAAGATCTAGAAAAGGATCGATCACCCCATATATATATATTTATGGCTGGCAGATTCATTGTTAGAGTACAGAGTGAACTACAAATCTTATTCAATTATATATATATATATATGTTCACAGCAGCTTTAGAATGTTTCCAGTTCAGTTGCACCAGCTTGGGAGTGACTTGTGATCTCCTTAGACAACTCACTGATCAGCGTGAAGCCGTTTCCAGTATAGAACTCTCTATATATATATATAGCATAAAATACAAAGTAAAACCTCCTCCAAATATATGAGACCCCAACAATATAAATGATTAACTTTAGCATAAAGAATTTAATTATGAGACCCCAAATCCGAGGGAAGATATTAAAAAAAATGTCAGTTGTATTGCACAGGCAATCCGACCAAAAACATAGAGAAACCTTTTAGTTCTTTTTTACTATTAGAAAATGAAACAGGTCCATAATTGAACTTAATTAGGCTTTTTTTTAAACAAAAAATAAAGTTTAATTTACTGGAGAGCGTTTCTATTGCAATTTGCAAAAGATGAAGTTAAAAGAACAAAATGAAACGATTTCAATTTACAGAGAACAAACCTTTTCTTTTGTTACTGAAAGTCATCTCGATCGATCGCTATGATTTTCCAAACGCTCTCTTAACAACAAATTACAGCCATCTTATTTTCTTTTATTTTTTTTGTTTGTTTGTTTTTCTTTTTTTCAGGTGGGTGTGATGATCCACTAAATATAAAAATCTTACTTTACTAAACTACTAGTAATTATATATAGTGACCTCCGTTTAGTATGGCTGCCGGCCGTGTGCCCAAGCATAAGCCTCGTGCCCTAGCTGCCCGCCGTTTGCCAGTAGACTCGAGGGCAGGTTGTATAGCGGCAGCGAAGACTGATCAGGCATCCCGCTCTGCTGCCCGCTGCTCCCCATCCCCGGAGGCGAACTGGTCCCTCCACCTTGGATCTGCCCGCTCCCGCCCTCTTCCTCTTCCTCCAAAGGCAATCTCTCGTATGTGGCGTTCGAAAACGTCGCCGCGATTACCATGACTGGCCCTGCCGCAACGAGCGATCCGACCACGCTACCTCCCACCACCTGTCCTTGACCACCTGCCAAGTATACCGTCAGACCGGTTGAGCCCGGAGGCGCTGGGCCAGGCAGGAACGCGCCGGTCAACGACAGGATCTCGAATCTTCCGTGGAGAGCGACGACTGCCCCGGGCGCAGCTGGCTGCCTGAGCGTGACGTTGGCTACCGAACCGCTGCCGCTGAGCACGCAGACACCGCGTTGGCGGCGGCGAGCAAACATGGCGATGCTCTCGGCTACATCGGTGCCGCTGGCTACCTCCATAACGTGGCTACGGAGCGCGTTGGGGCTGTCCCTGGTAACGAAGATGGGTGGCTTGGGCTTATTTTTCGATCCTGGTGGGCGGCCTCTCGGCCTGCGGGTTCCCACCTCAACGGCCCCTTCTTTGGGTTCATCGCCACCGCCAGTATCCCGGTCCTCGTCATCGTCGCCTCTGCTGTTGTTTCTGTTGTCGTTGATGGAGATATCGAGGTCTCGTTTGTTAAGGACTTGGGAGTTGGGTGCCGGGTCTGTCATGCCCGACAGCCCATGATTTGCCCACCAAGCCAGCCTTGCAAGGTTGATCAAACAAGGTCAATTACAAGATAGATTGAGTAGAGAATCAATTGAGCTTCTGTGTCCAAAGTTGGATTGGTTTTTGTTTGTAGTTCTGGCTCTCTCTGCGGAACTCACTTAGCGATCGTTAATAAGCAAACTAGAGTAAGCTTCGGTGTAGAAGAAGATGATGATGACGATGGAGTTGTTACCAAGAAGAGAAAATCTGAAGCAAAAGATAGCAGCTGCGGCTACAGATGCAAACTCCCTCAGAGCTTGCATCCAGCTGGGAGAGAGAGAGAGAGAGAGAGAGAGAGAGAGGAAGGGACGGAGGAAGAGAGAGGAAGAGGTAAAGCTCTTTATGGACAAATATTATAATAACAACCTGTTTATATATGCGTATATTAAAGAAGCTGGTTTTACGTAAAAAGAGAAAAAGGAAAACAACAAGTATAAATATAAGCTCTGACGTCGATTTGTACATCATTTTGTATTAAGTTTTTATTTTCTATTAGTTTTTTTTGTTTAAGTTTAGTTTTTACACTCAATATTTTTTTTTAAACTGCAGCAATAGCTTTATTGAAAGAAACTTAAAAAGTACAATAGCACAATTGCCACAATACTAGCTCCAGCAAGATCCTAATGCTGATGCAACCAACTCTACCAAATCTACCCTTACGTCCCTGCTTTCAAGCAAACAGACCTAATTTATCCAATTTGAATTGACTAATCTAGGTTTATACATCCATTCCTCCTAACAACAATTAACTTTGTGCATCTATTTTTCAACCATAAATATGATAAAGCTTGAATTTCTTCAAATATATTTTTATCATATACTTGCAGCTCTTCATGCACTTTCCTATTTCTTTTCCTCCACAAGGACCAAAGGGTAATGCTAAATATCGCTTGCCATCCTTTCTTTTGTCCTTTGTTCATGAGCCGATCCACCTCCTCCTCTAGAACTTTTACAATATTGAGGGCTGATAGATGTTTCACGCTCCACCAATTACAAACTTGTTTCCATGTTGCTACTACTTCTTTGCATTGTAACAAAATGTGCTCAGTTGACTCCTCCGCCTCCAAGCACATTGGGCATACAACATTAGTTAACTTCACTCCTCTTTGTAGAAGATTGTTTCTCGTTGGCAATCAATTTTTCAGAGTTTTTCAAACAAAAACATTCACCTTTTATGATATCCATGGTAGTCATCTTGTAGGTTGAGCACCCACTGTAGTTGGAGAAGATGCCTCTTCAAGTATTCTTGTCAACTTCTTCACTGAAAACGTGTCATTTGCATATAGGTTCCACCACCAACTATCCTTGGAATTGGTATGAACCTGAACATTACACAACAGAGATGATAGCTCCTAAAATTCACCACAATCCCTCCCTCATAGTGCTATCCTCTACTTTGACTTCTAGCCCTTCTCTCCCTAAATGTTACAAAATCTATCATTCACCATACAATTTTTATCATATTCTAAGTTATGTAACCTAGGAAATTGAATCATCAATGGTTTATTCCTCACTCACCAATCACTCCAAAACCTCACCGAATCCCCTCGTCCCAACCTCTTTTTAAAAGAGTGCCTAAATGCTACAGCTAACTTTTCTAACTTGCTCCCTACCTTCGCTATACTCCCCCACATGCCACCACTCTGACTCCTCACTAACTTTCACCAAGACCGCCATTCACAGCATAGAAACTCTTGAGTGATAACCTGAACCCACAACACTCCTTCTTCAACCAAAACCCTCCACCACCACTTTCCTAATGATGCCAAATTTTCTAAATCCAGGCTACCCACACACAGCCCACCTATCTCCTTTCTACTTATCACCTTACTCCATGCTACCCAACTTATAAATTTATCCTCCCCTAGACCCCTGAAAAGAATTGATTTCTCTTACTTTCAAGATTTTTCAAGACATTCACGGGGGCACAAAATAAGGAGAAGAAAAACAAAGGCAAGTTTCCCATAATAGATTTAATAAGAGTTTTTTACACTCGATATATACACACCTGTATCATGTACGTATCGATCGCTAGATAACTCTTATCCATCTACCGACATGGTTTGTCTTCTCCTCCTTTTCTATGCATATAATACAATATTGCTATACTCGTAGATGAAAAAACAACTATGTTAATTGTTATTGTTATTTGGATATTTCTATTATAGTAGCATATATTTTTAAAATATTACAGATTATGTATATTATTAATATTAATTGTGGTATTAGTTGTAGAGGGCATAGAGATTAGGGTTTATACGTGGGGTGGCGTGCGGAGGGGCAGGTGGGGAGCACGTCATTTTCTCGTTCCCCGGTCCAATTTAACATTTCAACCCAGAGAGAGAGAGGGACATCAACATATAGAGAATCGCCGGAGCAGCCGCTCACAGCTTTTTCTCATGTTCTGTTGTGTTGCCTCCTAGTTTGTAGTTTCCGCACTACCTTCTCTCTGTCCATTTCCCCCTCTTGAATATAGAGATTTGTGCAAATTAAGTCTGTTTCTTTAATTTTGTTTTTAGGTACAGTTACGAGGAACAAATAAGACTGCTTTCACATGAATATGATTCACTAGGCACATTTACACTACGTTTATGTAGTTTTATTTTTTTTTTATTTTCACTTAGGAAATCTCCTATGTTATACAAATCAAGACTAATCTTCTCAAATCATTATATAATTATCGACAGATAGAAAGCACGGGCATCTTTCAAGCTAGTCTTTTTCCATAATACATAGAAAGTCGTGGAGCGAATCCAATATATTTTATTTAAGGTAATTTAACAATTCAAATTTACTTGGTCACACTTTTGGTACTACATTTATATATTAGATTACCAAAAAAAACAAGATATTGAATGAATAAAAAATTAAATTAGCACATGAATTTTAATATAGTGAGATGTTGAACAGAAAAGTTTCGAGTGTGAGGGCCTCATTTCTAATTATTGAGGCACAAGACGCTGTTGGTGATTAATTTATTGTATTATGGCTGAGAATATAATACACCTAAAGTAGGCTCTACACCCATAATTTATATTTATTTACGATTTTTCTAGCCAATTGTTCTTCTCTTTCTTCTTCTCAAAACCACGAACTCTAACTTGGCCTTCAATGACTGGAGTTGCCCGAGCTTGACGAACTTCTTTGGCTTCAGTTTTGGATATTTTCAATAGCCAAATTTTCAATGCAAATAGTGAAAACCATTTTCCAATAGCCTTTGTATTGGAAAATTTGATGACAGCAGTTTTCAATAGTCTGGCAGTTGAAAAATTTCCAATGCAAAGGCTTTTGAAAAATTTCTAATGCAGAAGCTATCATTTCCAATGCGCAGGCCGTTGGAAACAAATAAATTTTTTGATTTTATAAAGTAAAGTAGTATTTTGAAAAAAAAATTATTATAAATAATAATAATAATAGTAATTTATTTCTATATTTTTATATATACGAGTGTGTGTGTGTACCATATACAAATAAATAATAATAATAATAATAATAATAATAATAATAATAATAATAATAATAATAATAACAATAACATTTTACTTGAAATACAAAGCTAGAAAACATCCCCAGAACAGTTCACATACATATATCATAATATTACTATACTTGCATAAGGACCGTTACTTGATCTTAGATACTTGCCTCTAGTAAGACAGTTACAAGACTTACAAGCCTTGCTTTGACACCACTGTCAGGGAATTTCTAACTTATCCTAATATAGAGTGTTCCCAGGATCTAAGGATAATCAGGATTTAGTAATCCTGCCTTTAGTTGCAAATGGCTAAACTAATACTTGCGTTGTTTAAAACTTTATACTAGTTGATTTTCTTGTGACATTAATCCATACATGCTTAACTTCAACATTTGGAGAAAAATAATAAATAAATAGCTTTTCAAAATACTTTCCATGAAATTCATTAAATACTTGAAACACATACTGAAGTCATAAATATATTTGTTTAAACTTCCAAGCATTAGCTTATGTATACATAACACTTAACTTATGTACATCCATAAGCAATCACAATATATATACAGACATATACATTAAATAAGTCCATGCACATTTGTCAAACTAGAGGCATTTCTTTAATACCTTAGTACCCAATATGTACAAAGTTTGAGACTATCAAAATAACTCTCACTTGAGCACAAAAGCTCCAGAAATGAAAGGTTCAACTTTTGTTTGTGCACTTTGCCTATATCTGTCAAAGTTATTTTAAATACTTAATTGGTACATTAATATTACTAACCAATAACTTAGAATCATTAAAGATTCATGTGCTTTAAATACCTGCACCAAAATCTTGCTTAACAACCCTTCAGTGGGTGTTAAGCTTTATAATATTAGTATCTGCACAATGTGACATTTAAGGGAATGAGAATTATAAATTCTCAGTAAGAAATTAAATACATGCAAAATAAACTTTAGGACCCAGCGTGTATAACATATATACACATCTTAACGTGAGCTCAAAACGTTATGAGGTCTTGACTAATGGCCACTAGCACGAGTTCTATGACGGGGAACCTATCCTCAACCTAGTTCTTTTTATAAGAGCTTAACTCTTGCCTTAGCAAACTTGCTTGCCATTACTTACCCTTGCTCACACTGTACAAGAGTTCTTGGTGGCTCATTCTTACTAAGCTTGTTATCTTAGCTAAGGTACTCTTGAGCGTCAAAACCCACCTTGAATACTTAGTACCCTGTATACTTACTTAAGGGCTATTTAATTATCTAGTCCTTAAGTTACTTCTTGTCTACCTCTTACTCTCTTAATTAATACATTGTAAAAATACATAATGCATCAATTTTAATTTAAACTTAGAATCCCTTACCTTGAATAATTCATGTAAGCAAACACTAATTTCAATGTCCTTATGGTCTCGGTTTTGTATTCTTCTTTGTACCTTTATAGTAGCTTGAGTATTTCTCTTTTACTTGATCATTTAGCCACATAAATAAACCATAATTAGGGCAATATTAAAAAATTCCTTATAGTTTAAGTGGTTAGGAATAACCCTCTCATTGGACTTCAATTAATCGGCCTTTTACTCAACATACACATAAAGAAAACATTTCTTGGTCCTCTTTGTTTTCTTATTGCTAGCTTAACAATTCTAACAATTCATTAATAAAAAGTCTAATTTTTCCAATTTAATAACTTAATCCCAGCTGAAACAGCCAAAAGGGATAAAATAGTTCCCTTACCTCCCCAAGTTTAACTATAGCCTTAGGTCCCTAAAAATTACTTGCTTGATTCAAGCTTCCATGCTTAATTCTCTCAAGAAACAAGCTTGGAATCAATTTAATTAGTAACACTAGCCCCTCCACCAACGAAATAAACCAGAAAATTAAGAGAAAAATAAACATTTGCTTATTTACCAAAAATGAGCTCAAAACTTAGCTCTTTATGCAAGAAATCCAACTTTTCTCCCAATTTTCCTTTGAATTTGTGATTAATTTGGTGGATTGGAGCTCAGATGGTGCGGTTATGGAGGTTCAAAGGAGAGGGAAGGAAGCTTTCAGGTGGTGGCAGGAGATGGATGAAGAAGACAATATTTAAATAAAAGAATTAAGTCAACTTTGGCAAGCTTAGGACCAAAATCGGAATTATTCCGCGTCTGAATCCTCCTTCACATTAATTACATGCTCAGTCCTCAACTTTGACATACATGCAATTTAGTCCTGATACTTCTGAAGGTTACATATAAACCATTTATAGACAATTTAATCAAGTCACAATTTCAAAATGGTAGAGCGGGAATCACGAAAAATTGTGATATCTTAAATTTAATATTTTTTTCATCCTCTATCTAACCATAAAATAAAAATGGGTCACTATATGAAATGACTAAAATGCCCTTCTTGGTCCGGTTTGCTTAAATGACCAATTTTATTCTCTTTAAGTTACTATACTTTATTAAACTGAGAAATTGTTTGCATTAAATATTCTAAGTATATTAAATTACTAAAATGACCAAAGTTATCTCAGTAATCATGATCCGAATTTTTAGAGAGCCTTAACCTATTCTGTTTATACAAATGTGTTTTTTCTGTAATATATTATTCATTTCATAAGATATGTCATGCATAAATAATGTTGTTTCATACAAACAAATGTGATGTTCTGTAATATACTGTTTATTTTGTAAAATGTGTTGTTCATAAATTATGTTATTCTTCTTTGTATAAAGTACTGTTCCATTCATACAAATGTGTTGTTCTCTAAATTTTTTTTCATTTTATTGAGATGTGTTGATCCATTTATACCAATGTGTTGTTTTGTAAAATGTAAAAAGAAATGTTGTTTAATAAAAAAAAATGTTGTTCGTTCTCAAAAAATTGTTGTTCCACTCTTAAAAATGTGTTACTTTGTTAGATGTTATTCACTTTGTAAGAAGTACTGATCATAAATAATGTTATTTGATTCAATTATAAATATTGTTCTATTCAAACAAATTTGTTGTTCTCTAAGGTGTTGTTCATTTCGTTAGATGTGTTGTTAAAGATGTTGTGACAAATGTTATTTCATTCAGGCAATATTGTAAAAAGTGTTTCATTTAATAAAAATTACTATTTATGTTATAAAATATGCTATTCAAGATGGGATAGTTGTTCTATAAAATGTGTTACCGCGGTGATATTTTTATAAATAATGCAAAAGTGATAAAGTAGCGAATTGCATTTGGTATACCATACAGCTACTCTTATATTATTTTCAGGTCCAAATAGGTTTGGCTTCTTATATATATGCACATACACACACACAATAGATTAACATGTAGCAACTATATCTATATGGCATATAGTAATTAACTAAGGTGCAGTACAATATTTTAAATACGTACAGGCCGATCGATCAAATAAACAAAGAATATAGTTGGTTTCTGAAATATGTGGCAACAATACTGTGTCCACCAAAGGAATTGGTCATGTATCAGTACGTACAGTATAATATATAGTATTGTTGGTGTTGATGGCCAGTAGCTGTTTAACCCCGCAAAGCCTTTTTGCGGTGAAACGTCCCACGGACATTTTATGTTTTTCTACTTCCTTATGCTTAAAAATGCACATCCTTCCGATATATACCATACCATTTCTTTTATACTACATTCGTTTTATATCTCTTTTTCTTTTTATATTCAAAAGTATTATACAATTATATACGAAGAAATATACTATTAATTAGAAAAAAGGACATGACAACTTTTTTGAGATTAAAATAACAACCAAATCAGCTTTTATATGACATGTTTGAGAAAGTAGAGAGGTCATGATTCAAACAATAAATATCTCTCATATCCCTTACAGCCCTTAGCTGTTAGGCCAAAGGACTAGGGATAGTTTCATATCTCTTGAATTATTTGGCTTAATGTGAAAATTAATAACGTAGAAAAAAATAATCTATTATATATACTTTTTTTCTTAACTTGTTTTTGTACATAAATCAAGAATTTTGAAAAAATGAATATTAAAATGATAGTTTTAAGGGTAGTGTGGTAAAGTAATTTACTACATATAAAACTATTACAAAAATTTGTGATTGTTAAAATAAAATATGTTGCAATACTCACTAGAACAAATCCTGAACAAACAGGGTTCAATTGATGAAAAATGAACGAAATCTAGAGGCGTTGCAGTTTTACAATAAAGTACCAACGAAAACGGCGATGAGGAGTTGCTTGATGAAGATGAGGAATGTAAAAATAGAAGGCTCAACAGTAAGGTTGGGTGGCCAAACACAAGATTCTAACTCATTTGGTATTATGATATGTAAGAGTGTATAAGGATTGACGAGAAAACATTCAGAGATTAGTTTAAGACTTGTGTCGTAAAATATTCTTCGAACAAATGGAATATTTCTACTTTTTACCTATCAGTAGCAAAGTTACTTCCAATAGGTAACATAAGTGGAAAATTCATAACAAAAAAAACCATAAACTACAAAAGAAATGCACAAAAGTGACTGAAATTCAACCAAAATAACATTCAGTCACTATTTAGTCACTCATATGTTGGAAATAGTTAGCCATTGACCGACTAGCGACTAAAAAAGTCAATCGCCATGCAAACAATATCTAGTCAATAGCCACACAATCAATCACTAATCAGGCTCAAATTTAAGCTAGTTTGTTCCCATCCCACCATCTGACTATATCTTCTTTTTTTCTTCTTTTATACACAAATCTTCTCACTCTGTTCCACCTTTTATTCCTCTTACAATTTTCCTATTCCCATAATTTATTCTCTTTTACTCCTACCCCAGAAGCTCCTCCTTAAGGGTTGTGAGTCCTTCCCACACTACTACTACCATCCTACCACACCATTCAGATCCATCGACATACTGGCCATATCCGTCGTTGTGAGGATCACTAAGAGCAGTGGAAGTAAGTACTTGCCAAAGGGTTTCAATGCCAATCTTTTCAATCTCATCAATTCTTCGGTTGAGAAAGAGATTGTTTTTGTTTGCCAGATTGCAAAGAAGAGGCGGCAACCCTTCCCGATTGCAAAGAAGAGGCGGCAACCGAGACGGAGAAAGGGAGAGGTTTTGACGGCGACGGAAATCATTTGCCAGATTCTTGGGGATCGATCGTCACTGCGTGAAGATGAGAGAGAGGAGTGTGACAATGTTATATGAAAAATAGAAAAAATAATATACATATATATACATACATACATAAGGACATACATACATACATACATATGATGTATGTATATTTTCTGCAGACTTGTTCCAGAATCGGCAGATCATGTATTATTTAACTGTGGGTACTCGTCATACATAAGGGAAGCTATATTTAAGTGGTGGAATGTTGGTTTTGGTCAAGGATCAAATTTCCAGCAATTGCTTAGCAATAACCTGAGATGGATGCTTGATAGGACTCAGAGGAAGGCATGGGAAGTGGTTGTCTTTACAATAGCTTGGCATATTTGGATAGGGAGGAACAACCAGATTTTTAACGGTAAGCATTTCAAGGTGAATGAAGCCCTTTTCCTGGTTCAATTTTGTCGAACTTCTGGATCATAAAAAGAAATAACTCTTTTTCTTTCTCACTGTATGATTAGATCAATGATCCAAGTGCTGTATTCACCTGCGTTTAGTCTTCTGCATCTTGTGTGTATTGGTTTTCTAGTTATCTCTGAGATTTCTATAAGCACCAGCTCTAGCTGGTTTCTTTCATTAATATCATTTCTTTTTTATGATTAGAATTGAATTCTAATAACTATAAATTATATAATATATATTAATATAAATTCAAATTATTTAAAAATTAAAAAATGAACAAAGAATTTTTTTTTTTTTAAAAATATAAATATAAAAAAATGACTGATTTTTCATTCACTAGTCAGCCATTGTGGTTAGTTACTCTTTAATCACTAACCACTAGCTACTAGGAAAAGAGAGACTAAAATTCCAGTTACTCATTGTGACAGATTGTGATTTTTATGGAAGTCAATTTTATGTGTATTTCTTGTAGTGGTAGTGATAAAATCACTCCATCGAACAAATATTAGTGGCAATTTTTACACATTCTCCAACGTTAAAAAAATTACTTACTTTGTCTAAAAAAGGATACAACATATTTCCTTTCGAGCAATCACTTTAACATCCACTTTTTCCATCTTTATTAATTTACGTATAAATAATGAGGGGTAAAAGGAAAAATAATACATAAACTTTATCATTTATCATTTTTCATGTCAAATCCAAATATTTCATTGAATGGGGTGGACTAAATAAATGATAACATTTCCCGAACAGGCCTGAAAGTTCAAAACTTTTGCAACTGTAGAATTACTGTTATTATGGTTTTCCACTCGTAGGGGTGATCATTCGGTTTTTTCGGTTAAAACCGAACCGAAATTTTTGGTTTTCGGTTTTTTATTACAACAAACCGAATTAACCGAATAGAAGGATGGAACCGAAGTAAACCGAACCGAATTTTTTATTTCGGTTCGGTTTCAACCCGAAATAACCCAAATATTAACTCTGATTTTCTGCTCTAGTGAATAAAATGTAAACTTTAGTATTTGTGTACCTTGTTAGACTATTTTAAGAGAAATAGAGGATCAGTTTGGGGTTTAGCCAAGAGTTACGTCAGTTCGGTCGTCGGCGTACCAGACGTCTTCTTCTTGGCCGGTGCCGGCGTTTTCTCATCGGAATCTTCTCGGTTTAGGAGCAGAGGGCTGACGGCGGGGGTGAGGACAGAAGTGAGGTCCGATGGCGGGGGAGAGGGCGCCAGGGAGTGGAGGGAGAGGGCGCTGGGGAGTGGAGGTGAGGGCGCCGGGGAGTGGAGGCTTGGAGGGCGAGGGTAGATGGAGGGCGCTAGGGCGGAGGCGAGGCCAGACGGCGGGGGCAAGGGGGGAGGGGAGTGGAGGGCGAGTGCAGGCGGCGGGGGCTAGGGCGGAGGCGAGGCCGTAGGCGGTAGTACGGAGTCGAGCGATCGGCGGAGCCGTGAAGGAGGATGAACTTGTGATAACAAAACCCCAAAACAGCCATCAATCTTCTATCTACCTTCCAATCAAACCCTCTTTCTTTTAAATCTGTCATCTGGCCCACCAAAACCTCAAATATGGCATAAAGAAATTTCGGTTTTTTCGGTTACCAAAATAACCGATACTCATAACCGAAACCGAACCAAAACCGATATTCTCTCTATTCGGTTTCAACCGAAAAACCGAATTAACCAAACCGAATTTCCAAATTTTTTCGGTTTTTCAGTTTTTTCGGTTTTAACCGAATAGTGGTCACCCCTAATAGAGATTGTATGTTCGAGTTAAAAGGGAACTTAGACCATCTTTTTATTCTATCACGCTTTTGAGCCCCCTATTACCGTTTATCAACCTAATCCTATTGTTTCATGTAGTGGTTAGTAAAATTTTAGTTATATCCGAAATAATTAAATAACTGAATTTTTTTTTAATTATCACTTTTAGGTCTAATTTTGATTTTCAATTATAACCAGAAAACAATTTAAAAGTTTAGTTTAGTTTCAGTTTATTTCAATTAAAATTCAGTTATAACAAAAAACTAGTATAATTTTTATTTTACTCGTACTTATATTTGAGATTTGAAAAGGATTATATATATGATGAATATTTGTTATGTGTATATATGTGATGTTTGGATTTGGAATGAATTATAGATACTTTCTATGTAATTGGAGTCTGTGTTTATATTAGAATATGTGATGAATATTTGAGGTTTGGAATTTGTATGCATAAGATTCGGTTATTTCGATTAAAAACTAAATGATCGAAATTTTTTTCGGTTACTTTGGTTTTCTTTTATTTCGGTTTTCTTCTGTAATTTGGTTTATTCAGTTATTAATACATAAGACAAAAAATAAATAAATTCAGTTATTTAATTTCCGTTAAAACTAAAATAAATAGAATAAGCACCCCTAGTTTTGTGTAGTCAACCTAACTGATAAAGCATAATAAATACCATAGGAATAGTCTGGGTTCAAGCACCGGGTGTCATATTCTTCTCTAGCTTTAGCTTTCTAATAGTGGTAAAATGCAATTGAGGCTCTCCAACTTTCGTGCAGCAACCACTTTTCCCTCTAACTTTCCCAATGTACTTTCTAGCTTCTTGCATTTGTAATGCTTCTGAAAAAAAAAAAATCCTCTTAGTTTTTTAGCCGGATTATCTCCTCCTTAATGGTCGTATTGATATCTTTTGATGCTTCTGCCCTCGGTTTTGTTTTATTGAGCCGATTCTTTCCTCTCTCCTCAATTTCATGCTCCATTTGGATATCTTTTGATGTTCTTCCCCTTGGTTATTGTTGCTTGATGGCCGCAAACCTTATTGTTTGGTCGCATTTTGGTTCTTCCTCCATAAAGCCTGTTAAGTCTTACAGAAATATTTATGTAATAAAACAATACAGATAATTACAATTTGTTCCTTGAGGTTTATGTGAAATTACACTTTGTCTCTATCATTTTATAAATATACACATTACCTCTGCATTTTTAATACAGTCTGATAGTATAGCTATTAACTTTTAAAATACTAATTTAGACATTATAATAGCTATCTTCCTATAATTTTAATCTGTATGATACTTTTTATATTTAATGAAAATTTCAAATTTTTTATTTTTTTTATTTCTTTTAGTTTTTAAAAAAGTATTTTTTAAATGTTAATTAATTATAAAAAAATATTATAATAATTAAAATTGCTTGAAGATGACAATCGTATAGTCTAAATTAAAATTTCAGAAGTTACTGTTGGATTGTATTAAAAAAATAGAAGGTAAAATGTATATTTTTTAAATAGAAGGTGCAAAATGTAATTTTATCTAAACCTCAAGGACAAATTGTAATTAATACGAAAACAATATCAGTCCCCAACTCTATGTTCTTCCTATATTGAGTCATTAAATCTTTTCTCCTTTCAAATAACTATGGCCTAATTTAAACCCTCAAAATAATTTTGACGTTAGTCCCTTTTTTACGGAAAGAAATTTTGAAGTTAGTGCCCACCTTCTCTGATGTCTTAATCGAAAAATACTAACAATTATAAGTCTTGCAATAAAAACCATGAACAATTTCTAACTTAAATTATTTAATAATTTGCTGTCAACAAATTTTTATATATGTGTGTGTGTATGTATATATATAGTTTCAAATAATTATCTAGTACAAATTACTATTTGATAGTCGCATTTATAAATTAAGTGGGGAAACAATTATTGGACATTACATTATAGCATTTACATGCTGAAACATTCAAAGACTCAGTTGCTCTTTTCTTCCTTTAACAAAATATTTTTAAATATTTCAAAAATAAACATAATTTTTATATTATCTATTTTACAAGTAAAAAAGAAAAAATGATTAGAATATAGATAGAATAATTTTAATAAAATTAAAATTCTCCTAAATAAATATATTCAGAAAAATTAAATCAAAATAATACTAAAAAAATTAAATTTATTTCGATTTATAATTTCATTTAGAAATAAAAAGAAAAATGAATAGAAATAGCATCGAAAGACCTTGTTTACCAGAAACATGAATTCAAATTTTACTTTAGTATTAAGTTCAGAACTTTTATCCGAACTGTTTATTCAGCTTTTTGGTCTATAATTTTGTTCTTTTTTGTGTAAGTATCAAGCTAATTAGTCTTTAGTTATCGTTTCACCTCTTCCGACTTGCCCCTCCCAACCACCACCACCACCTCTCTCCACCTCCACTAACTTCTTGCTCCTCACTCATCGGGCAGCGCCAGCGACGACTCCGTGGTGTTGCTTGCTCCCCTCCGACGACTCGAATAAGCTCGCCGGCAGCATCAATTAATTTAAAATTTCCCAAATTAAGCAAACCGCCTAGAAACTGTTCTATGACTTGCTTCAATCAATTTTCTGAAGACATCTTGATCCAAATCCATGGCAAATTGATTTCCCAATTGGAGTTCAGTGGCATGAAAAACGTTCCCCATCTGATCCCACTTTCTGATCAGCCCTCGAATTCAAAACTAACGACTGTGTCAAGAGTCTTTAGTCTTGGAAGTTTGATAAGCAAAGCAGTGGTCTGTAGGTTTAGGGACGAATTTGTAACGAAAAGTATAGGCTTGGGACCTCTGGCACAATTTTTCCCTTCACGAATTCGAGGTCCTTAGCTGGCTCTACGAAGTTGTTCTTTGGCCAGCAACCTCGTCCATCCGGCTCTGTTATAAGGTGGGCCACTTCTAAGTTCTAAGCACAAGTCCTTTGACCGTGCGGATCCGATCTCTTGATGGATTGTTTATTAATTATGTTTTTTTTTGTTAATTAGAAAGTTGATTTGAGTTGTACGATTGGATTGGGTGTTAGTCTAATTGTATGTTTTATTGCTTGTTGATTTTATAGTTTAGTCGTGTTTCTTTTTGTTTCACGACAACACAGAAAAAAAAAAACTAGGAAAAGTAATGAGAAGCTTGCATTGCAAAATGTTTTGTTGGTTTTTTGGTGACAGAGTCGTGACAAAAAAAAAGAAATTTGAACCAAAGTAACACCTAATAGCCAAACATTTGCTTTGTCATGGCAACGAATTTACCACAAAAACGCATCGTCATATCTGGCCGTTGCTTTTTTATGATAATATCATTGCTTCGAAAGTAATGAATTTGCTACGAAAAAGTGACGTCAAGTCAATCATTTCCTCTTTTGGCAAAGTCATGAGTTTTATGGCATGAACTTTTCGGTCGAATTTGAAGCATGTTATAGCCACGAGGTAGTATTTTGAAAATATACAACACATTTCATCTCATCTTTTTTTTTTTTTGTTCCTTTACTATCCATCGTTTATTTCTTCCTCAACAACATGTTCTTCTTCTTCTTCTTATTTTTCTTCTTCTGTTGCTTTATGCTACATTTGTTCGTCTAATTGCTTTATGACTTTCTAGTAGTGGCCACTCCACCCCCTCGCTGCCAGCCTGCCCTCTCCACTCCCCTAGCTGCCGTCATGTCAGGTCTAACCCCACCCTCATTGGCCTCTTTCAGCTAGGTTAAACTCTTGAGTCTCGCCAATCATCTTACCGAACCCAAGCCAACCATGAGATGACAATGCTTGACTCTTTCACCCACGCACTCTCTGGCTTGTTTAAAGATGACACCAAAGACATCGAACTCATCCATGTGATCTCCAAATCGAGGGATCCGGGATCTAACGCAAAAAACATTTTTGCTAGAAATGCAGACATGATTTGAAGAGATGATGAGGTTTTGTCTAATCTAAATTTTAAATCCCTAAATTATGTGTTTGTGTTAATTTTACTCTTAAATTTCTTGTTCTTTCAATATAATCATTTATTAATGTGGGATCTGACGGAGAGTTTGAAAGTGACAGATAAGCAACAACATTCTTTGTTGCTTATTAGCAATGCAAAAGAACAAAAATTTTTTTGTTGCTTTCTTGTAGTGAAGATGCAATGGCCCCTCTTCACTGCTTTATTGCAACAAAAAAGCAATGCAATGTGATCATTGCTTCCTTGCAATGAAAAAGCAACGAAGTACTCTCAATGCTTTGAGTTGTTGCACATTTCGCTGTTTCTATAAAACCATGGTCATTTTACCAACGACTTTACAATACCTTATTTTGATTGTCGTTTTTGTACGAAATCAATGAACCTGCAATGAATTGTCCTGTTGCTTTTTTATTTTGTGTTGCAGTGTTTTCTTGGTATTAATTTCTCTTCCCAGCCCACAGATATTTTGATACTAGAGGTTTTAACAAACATCATGTTCACCTCCATAATATATTTCTCTTACAGTTAGTCAGAATAGTTTAAGGAAAAAACTGTATATTCGAGTTGGACCTTTTTCTCGCCACGTATTTTCAAGTTTGACTGGAAATATAACTTTTAGTGTAATAAGTGTTGTCATGCTAAATTCATTTTAACTTAAATTAACTTAATTTAAAGCGTCTTATTTTTATTTTTATATCTTTTTTGACTTGAACCAAATTTATTTAAATGTCAATATTATATAGATGTAATAATCCATTTGAAAATAAATTTGCATGATGTTGTTAAATTTTATGGATTTATATAGTTTTATGCATTAAAAAAGTAAAATTCATAAAAATTTAATAAGATTATAAAAATTATATTTTCAATTAATTATTACACCTACATAGTTTTAGATTTTAAATAAAATTATTTACAAGTAAAAAAGATTTAAAAATAAAAATAAATTATTTTAAATTAAAATTTACTTAAGTTAAAACGAATTAACAAATAATTTTGTCCCGTATTTCATTTTCAACAAAACGTGGCTTCCGATAAATATAAATAAATAAATAAAGTAAGTGCCACGAATTTCCTCAATTCGACAAGGGGATTTTTTTATCCTGATTTTGGACGAAAAATCTGCAGGCCGCCAGGCCGAAATGCTGAATTCAATTGGGAATCCGAGTACGCATGTAGACAAGAAACACAATTAAATTTCATTTTCTGATGCTTGCCTGAGATTAATACATTTTTTTTTATTTCCCATGGAAAACAGAAGAGCAAAACTTCGATATCGTTTTGGACATGATCATATAATAATTCACACTGTTGTGTACATTTAATTAGGCTCTCTTATTATAGTCATCCCTATATCTGAGATTAAGAAATATTAAAACTGCCAAATCATCATTTGCATACAAAATTTTCAAATGTAGCCTGAAATGGTGGAATTATTTGAAGATGTCAACATTCTTACTTTTCTATATAGTTTTGAATTAGTATTTTTTATAGTACTTTATTTATCAGTAAGTGATCAGAACTCCCCCCCCCCCCCCCCCCAAAATCTATAGACAAGCGTTTTATCTTTCAAAAAACATTGAAACACATTAAAAAAATATTTTAATTGGCTAAGCAAAATACACATGCAGAAACTCCTTTTTCATCTCCATATATATAATAAAAGAAAAAGATAAAATAATGATTTGTTAGTTACTACTCTCTCCATTTTATATTAGTTGATTTTTTTACCTTTTTTAACTAAAATTTGATTTGAATATATTCATATTAACATGTATTGAAAAAAATTCTTAAATATTATATTTAGAAACTATAACCTTTAAAGCTTTATTTTCATATAAAAAATTTATATTTTTATGATAAATTTAAAAAAAAATAAAATTATAAATTCGTTGCTGTAAATAATAAAGATGACAGCTTTTATGAATCAGATAGAGTATAATTTAATTTAAAATTTATTTATATTTTTTAAATTTAAATACAAATAAAATATTAAAATTTATATATATTTTAGGTCGAGTATGATTAATCTATTAACTAGCTCTGCTTGGGTCGCTTTTAGCCTTATAAACGCAATATTTTATTATACAGGAAGTTATAGAACTATTAGTAATAATTACTGTTACTTTAGATGTATTTTCCAAAGGAACAGCTGTACGTTAATAATCCGGCACCAGGTAACCATCAGGTATTGAGCAGACAGAAGCGAAATGTGGAGGGTAAATAAAAAAGGATTTAAATCGATTTCATTTCACCCTGTCCACAAGTTTGCCCTTTCAAACACGCTCGGGACTAGACGTATTTGGCCTATTCAATTTTCCAAAAAGAGCCTTGTCTTTATATCCCACTAATTAACTGATGACAACTTGGAATTTGGAAAACCCTAGAGGCGGAGCCAATAGGGGGTTAGGGTGTCTGACCCACTAAATTTTTGTAAAATATATATATATCTTATTGGATAAAGTGTATATAATCTTTTTTTTTTCTCTATCATCGCCCCTTTATAGTTTTTTAAACAAGTATTTTTCAATAATTTTAAGTAATGAAAGTAACACTCAGATTTGGTAATTTGATCTATTTCCGACATTTTTCATAAATATACTTAATTTTTATGACTAATATTAAAAAATTCTAACATGAAATAATTAGTTTTAGGTAAAAATATCAAATTTGTCATTAATATTTTGGATAGAGTGCAAATATACTGCTATATTTTTTCTTTTTGTCAAATCTCCCACTAATGTTTTAAAATGGACCAAATATGTCATTGCTGGTTAGAATAATAACGGAAAAAAGGTAAAAATAACAAAATTTGAAATCTTGGGGCTATTATGCATTTTTAAAAAAATATTAGGACCATTGAGATTTTTGCCAAAAAGGGGTCTGATTACTGCCATAAATTCTTCAGCCCTATTACTGTCCCTGTCATCAGTACCCCAACCCTGCCACCGTCCTTCCTTTACCTCTACTGTCTAATCTCCTTGCTAGCATTCTTGAGAGAGAGAGAGAGTTTAATTACAAAAAATCTTTAAAGTTTGTTAAAAATTACATTATCACCCTAAAATTTTAAAACTTGTTATTTTTAACATTTTTCATTGATTTTTTAACATTTACCATTAGATTTTTAACGGTCAGTGGCATATTCACTCTTAATTTGAAACTTCAATGACATATCTAGCCCATTTTAAAATATTAATGAAAAATCTATAATGGCATCTCTGTTTCCAACCCAAAACTTTATTGGCAAATTTTATATTTTGCCTTAGTTTTATCATCTTAATAAAAAATTAATTAATAAAAAAACTATAATGGCATCTCTGTTTCCAACCCAAAACTTTATTGGCAAATTTTATATTTTGCCTTAGTTTTATCATCTTAATAAAAAATTAATTATCTTATGTCTTTGAAATAATTGAGAATGTAAGAAGATGGCTCTTTATTTTCTTCTTACTTGTTCTAGGTCCACACTCTCACACTCCCTCTTCAAACTTTTTCTTGTTCATACCTGCTGATACTTTTTTTCTTTTTGCAAGAATTGGAACATAAAATGTTAATCATTTTAATTGTTTTCTATTTCAATAGATAATTTGATGGTCTTTCTTTTAGTAATTTTTGTGTGCAATTCATTCATGAAGTTTTCTAATTATCAATTTTTATATCCTATGACAAATAATGTATTAAATATTACTACCTCCGTCCCATTTTAGTTGAAACATTTGTCTGGGTACGGAGATTAAGGTGTATGCAATTTGTGTTATTTTTTTATGTAGTAAAAGTTTAAATAATGATTAAAAAAGAAAAGATTCTTTTTTGGGTTTTGTGCAGTGAGAGATTGAGTGGAGATTAAAAAAAAATCTTTATTGGGTTTCGTGTAAAATGATTATTTAATTGTTTAAACTTTTCCAAAAGAGGAATCATTTCAACCGTTTGGGACTTCCCAAAAAGGAATACGTTTCAAGTAAATTGGGACAGAGGGGGTAGTTTTTTATGATGGATCATTTTAAATTTATTTTATTTTCTCATTTGAAAATAATAATTTATTTATTATTTACCTTAGTTGGACAATTTCTTAGTCAATCTTAGTGTTTCTTAGTCAATTTATTCTATAATCTTTTGTTCTATATCATGCACTACTAAAAAAAACCTTTTTTCCAACGGCCATTTCCAACGGCTTCGCGTTGGAAATTTAAAAATTCCAAACGCGAAGCCGTTGGAAATAAGACGTTGGAAATCTTACCGTTGGAAGTCCATTTTCCAACGGTCAAAGTGAGGGCCGTTGGGATTTCCAACTGTCAACCGTTGGAATATGAGACGTTGGAAATTTTCCAACGGCTCTATTTTTTTTTATTTTTTCCAATTTCCAACGGCCATGGCAGTTGGAAAAGTGAAAATGTGATTTCCAACTGCCTTGGCCGTTGGAAAAGTGAAAATATTGGTTTCCAACTGCCTTGGCCGTTGGAAAGTAGGTTTTTTATATTATGTATATTGCCGTTCTATTTCCAATGTATTTCTTTAACCGTCAAACGGCTTAGGCGGTTCAAATTTATTGTATCATATGTAATCAAATACTAAACGGGTGCACGTACATAAATGCAGTTGTAAATCTCAATAAAAACATACACAATTGAAAGTACAGAATCATGTCTACAAATAAACAATGATTTTAAATGTAATAACAAGTAAGGGAAGTAAACTTTGAATCACTATGCAAGCCAGCTATGCTGAAGCATTTTAAAGTCTACAAGAGCTGCCAACAAAAAGTAGTAAGCTGACAAGAGATTTACAAGAGCTACAGCCTAAACCTTTATCAATAATACACCATAGGAGTCCGCTAATACTTTTCCAACAATAAAGTGCAAAAATATCTATAAGTGATTGACAAAACTGACAAGTATTAGTAAAGAAACTCCCTTAATACCAGCAAAAAAAGGAAAGAAAGAAAGAAAGAAAAATCATGTAGTTTCTGATGTCTAATGGAATTTGTTATGGACAATCAAAACATAAGACAAAACACGAATTCACAATTAATACATTAGAATAGCTGGTTTTCTTATGGCTGAAATTAAATTTCTCCCTACATAAACAGTGCAAGTTAGGAATCTGGAACCATGTTCCAAGGAAATTATAAAGATAAAAAAAAAACAGAAGCCAATTTTAAGAACTATAACTAAGACCCACAGAAGCCTACACAATGAGTTTTCTACTGGTACAAAACATACTTAAAAGCTTACCCCCAGTCATACAAAGACACACTTCGAATAAGTGAAACAGATTCTGTCAAGTCATATAACTCAACAACTCCTCTTTTTGTTCCAACAGCTAGGATTTGCTGAGCAGGAGCAATTGAAGTACATACAGCATCACCATTGCCCAATCTTTTTTCAACTCTAATCAAATCAACTTGCCTCAGACCTTTCTTGCTAACAGAACATGATATAAGCTGTCCATCAGAATATAACACCACCAGCAGCCTCATGGGAAAGCAAAGCTCAAGTTGGACAATTGCAGATTTCATCGAAACCTTCTTGCTGGACACCATGCCTCCATGAACTTCCCCAGAAGGGATACCATTGCTTAGAGCATGAGACAATGAATTTACATCCTTGAGACCATCTGAAAAGCGATCAAGTTCTGATGCTCCATAGAACTGTGGAAATTATAACAAGGGAAAGTCTATAAACTACCAAATACATCTTAAAATCACCTAACAAAAACGCAGCACGATTTGAGCTACCTCTCCTTTCCAGGACATACTGTAAAATGATCCATCGGAAAGCCCAAAAAGCATATGTTTATTATCGCTCACAATGTTACTTCTGCACACAAAAACACACACAAAAAGAAGACATGAGAACAACAAAAGCACTTGGCATCAGTTTCATACCCTCATAAAGTAAATATGAACTTACGTATTCTGAAAAATTGTAGACAAAGGCATCTTATATTTGTTACAGTGTGCACCAAGATGTTAGACTGAAAAAGGTGCTGTTCAGAATGATGTTGGAAGCATGAATGCATAAGTGTATATTGAGCAGAAAAATCATTACAGTGAACAAACTAATTTTCTGCAATTCCTTACATTATTGATGTCAGCATACCAAGTCTTAATGGCTAGAAAATCTAACATCTCAAAATATCCACAGTAGTAAACATTTCATCATATTCCAATGTAAAAATGTTGGAGACTCAATCGAACACTTTTTTCATATAATATTTTCAGTCTCTCTGATCAAGCATTGATGGATTTGAACAACAAAACTTTGTTATATTTGATTGACACATTAATAGCCAGAAACTTGGAATCATTTTAAGCAAACAAATATGTGGGAAGGAAGCGGATTCAAAATTTAGTAATGAAACTTACGCCTTCAGATCCTTCCCTGTGAAGGGAACTTGCTCATTCAAAACACACATTATGGTCGCAAGACATAAACCAGAGAGCTGCTCCAGCATATACTTCTTTCTTGAGGAAGTGGACTTGAAAATGTGTATAAACAAAGATGAAGTCTACAAAGTCGCAACAAGACGGGAAAAAAAAAAAGAGGAAGTCATAACCTAAGACCATCCATGAAGAAATAATATAAGAACAGTTAGTTCAGTTAGCTAAATGATCATGTTTAATAAGGATGCAACAGAAGCTACTCCAAACCGTGAAATAGGTGAACATGAATATCTATTTTTCTTAGTCCAATAAGCATCAGACTGTTACTCAAACAAATAAAAGTCTCTCCATCAAACTGGAGGGTAACTTAGCAGCCTCTAAGCAAAAAGAATTCATAAACATGGAAATTGTGGCGCTAAGTGCAAACTAGCTAATGCCGAACTATTTGAATCCTGCAGGAGGCATTTTACGAACACATTCACAATTAAACAATAAAACTGAAAAACCCTGACGAGCTAGGTTCACCACAAGTGTGCAAGACGAGTTCGATGAGCTGAAAAACAAAACTTACGAGAACAGTTATCAATTTAGTGTCTGGACTCCAAACTGCCTGCAAATTCTCGCCCTCTCTCTGCAACAAATCTTCGTCCCTCCTATACTTCCCCTGCCTCACTTTATGCTGCAAAAAAGGGGGGGAAAAAATCAATTAAAACCCTAGTTTCTTCACTGAGACGATTGAATTCCATGCCAAACAACCTGAGACGAGCTCCAGAGCTCGAGATGTGAAGGCGAAATGACGAGCAACATGCGATTGACGACTCTGAGATAGACGATCCGCTGGGACGTAGGAAACGAGTTTTGCTCCAGTGGGATCACCTGCAGCCATCCGTACGCCATATACATCTTTCTCCAACCGCTTCGTCGATATATGATATAGCAGATTTGGCCTTCCGGACTGAAAGCAGGATCTAGGAGATAAAATGCATTCTATCCCATTACCATTATTAAACATCAAACCATTAAAATCGAAAAAAAAAAAGTAACCGGAAACGCAAAGGGAAAACAATAGCCCACAAACTCACCAACAGATCGAGTAGTTTGCCACCAGATCCTGCCAATGCCGTCGTCGATTGAGAGTTTTCTGGACCTAGGCGACGAAACGAAGGTGCGGTGTGTGCGTGTGCGCCGTTTCTGCAGACGAAGAGAACAGAGAGAAACGGAGGCGACGCTGAAGACGACGAACTGGGACCAGCTGGGGGGATTTAAATTCACATTAATAAAACGGTGCGTTTTCAAACAGTCCCACTTCTACGCGCTTTGAAAACGGAGCGTTTTAATAACTAACCTTCCAACGGCTTTAGGCCGTTGGAAAACTATAAACAGTATCAGTTATTATAATTTTCCAAAATACATAGTTTTTGTTATTTAATCTCCAATGGCTTAAGCCGTTGGAAAATCTCAAACACTATTTACTTTAAAAATTACATATAACTTACTAAGGTTCCAACGGCTTTAGCCGTTGGAAATTGTGCTGTTTTCGATTTAAAAATATTTCCAACAGTTAAGCCGTTGGAAATTATTTTCAACCTTCCTCCAATGGTCTTAGCCGTTGGAAATTTTTCAACTGCTAGGCCGTTGGAAAATAGCCCGTTGGAAATAACGGTTTTTCTAGTAATGATGGCCCCTAATAATTCTTTTAACATTCTCCATAAATATACTCTATTTTTATGATTAATATTAAAAAATTCTAACATGAAATAATTAGTTTTAGGCAGAAATATCAAATTTGTGATTAATGTTTTGGGTGAGGAGCGGATATGCCACTATATTTTTTTTTGTCCAATATCTCGCTAATGTTTTAAAATGGATCATTTTAAATTTCTTTTATTTTCTCATTTGAAATAATAATTTACTTATTATTTACCTTAGTTGGACAATTTCTTAGTCAATTTTAGTGTTTCTTTCTTAAGTTACATTTGGTGAAAATTATTTATAAATGATTATTGGTGATTATTTGATGTATGTAGATTATTTGCTCAGCTTTTATGCACCAATTAGGGCTCTACACTTTATAAGCCCAAAAACTCAATTTTAAAATGTTTTTTTTTTTTTGCAAAAGACAATGGTTTTTTTTATTGATTTTTAATTTTTTAAAGTTGAGTATGAAAAAATAGCCCATCAAAATATATTTTTTAAAAAAATATATGACTCAAGTGAATATTATATAAGTAAGATATTAACTTTCAAATGATATTAATTCTAAAAAAATTTATCAAGTATTTTCAAAATAAAGTCCTGCCCCTGTAATTCAAAATTCTGGCTCTGCCCTTAGAAAATCCACCTTTTGCTTATTATATTCATTTTTTACTTATTCCATAATTGTCCATACATTCAACTCAAGCTGTCTTAGGAAAATGGAAAAAGGAAAAACAAGAAACCTTATATATAGACATATAAACTCATCTAGTCTGTAGTTTTTTCTTTTTCAGAAAACTCACTCCAACCTTAGCCGCTACCCTTCTTCGACTCTCTTAAAAAATCCCTTTAACATTGGTCTAATTAGCCAAATCCAACTAATTTTTCAGTTGGATCTAGCGGTAGAACCACATAGCGAGGTGTTGCAGCCTGCCCCCCAAAAAATTTGAAATTTTGTAAATATGAGCTATTAACTTTCACCCAATTCGTTTTAACTTTAGTCAATTGACTAC
This sequence comes from Aquilaria sinensis, assembly GCA_005392925.1. NCBI lineage: Eukaryota > Viridiplantae > Streptophyta > Magnoliopsida > Malvales > Thymelaeaceae > Aquilaria > Aquilaria sinensis. The sequence goes on from SMDT01000236.1 coordinate 137,476, forward strand.
AAAATGACTTATTTTTATTTTTACATCTTTTTTGCTTGAAACTAATTTTAATTAAAAAGCCAATATTATGTAGTTACAATAATCAATTAAAAATATAATTTTTATAATCTTACTAAATTTTTATGAAATTTTCTAGTTTCAAGTCTTAAAAAAGAAAAATTTATAAAAATTTAACAATATCCTAAAAATTTACTTGCAAATTGATTATTGTATCTACATAACATTGGCTTTCAAATAAAATTGGTTTCAGGTAAAAAAGATGTAAAAGTTAAAAAAAATTAGTTGACTTTAGCTCAAACGAATTGACCCTTTGTCATTTTGTGAAAAGTTAAAAGCTAGGTGCAAATTTTACCCCATTGAACGGTGGAAGAATATAAAAACAGTAACTAGCACCAACAGTCCTAAATTTTTACTTTTCATTGCAAATTCATCCCTATTCTCTCAACTATTATATATTCATCCCAAACCTTTGTCTGAAGTTGTAAATTCGCCCATTGACCAATAGTTAATGTGGTCAATGATGGAATTAACATAAACATACAACAGTTGAGAACTTAGGGATGAATTTACAATAAAAAGTAAATGTTTGGAAACCCTGGCACTATTTTTCCCTTTTCTTTTATATTTTCCCTTTCTTCTTTCTCCTAGGTTTTGACAGTTGCTTTAAGTAACTTGCTGCTCTCTTTCTCTCCCTCTGTCTCTCCTTAATCTGCTCTACTTCAGTGATGATTAATCAAAAGAAAGTAATTATTTTACTAATTTTTATTTAGAATAAATATTATTTGATTACTATATATACCTAATAATTAGTTAAATATTTTTGTATAAAAGTTAATTTTCATAAATAATTATTTAAATATTTTTTTCTCCTAGGTTTTGGCCGTCATTCGTCTCATTCCCATCTAGCCCCCAAGAGTCTAAAAACCTAGTTCCGCTAATGGCAGAATTTGACCATCTTTCCTAAATTTTGATATATCTTTTTTTTCAAATAATCGACTTTATCAGCAAAGTTTTCTCTTTATTTTTATCAAGTCCATTTTTGTTCTCATTTATAGAAGAAGCAGGAGAGTTACAAATTGAAGAAGCGGCAGTAGAAAGCTCTACTCGATGGGATCAACCAATCTGCTCTATCACAGTAATTTGGGAGTTAGTGTTTATTAGTCCAAATATTATGCTAGATTTGTATCCCTTATTTTTTGGAGGCTTTTTTCTTTCAATGTGTAGGTTTTAATACTAGGTATACCTATGTATTCTCTACATTTTTTATAAGTGATATGGTATCGCAAGGATACTATGAACAACATAAGTTGAGCCTATTATCTCTATGGAGTTTAATGTTTGTATCTTATTGGTAAATGTTGTATAATCAATAGTTAATGGAAATGAACTTTCATTAAAAAAAAGGACATATAAACTTATCTTATATTCTTCCACAATTCAATATCCATTTTCTTTTTCTTTAGATTTTTGTGGCCAAAATATGTTTTTATATATGTTATATAGAACACTCAATTTTCATTTTGTTCTCCGCTTGTAGGGTTCATTTGCTCGAATTCTATGTAGGACTTAGTTCTGTGATTTGCCAGATACACCGGCAATTTGGCATTGGAAGTTTAAGGCCAACGGTTAGTCTGAATGTTGCAGCTGACTTTGGATTATATTGCTTAGGATAAATTGCGCACATGAAACATAATTTTCTCTGATAGTACTCCCTCTTATTTATTTATTTATTTATTTCACTTTCTCGACTTAAACTTTACTTTAACTATATTATTATTATTATTATTATTATTATTTATTTGGGGGAATATTTAAAAAAAGTTGTATTTAGAAAATATAATTCTTCATTTATCATTTATGAATAAAAGTTCTACATTTATATATTAAAATGTTGAAGATAAAAAATAATATATTAATTATTATGAATAATGAATGATGTAAAGAACTTTGGATAGAATATAACAGAATCAAAGACACTGCATACCTACCCTATACAAGAAATTAAATCGGCCAAATGCAATTTGGGGATGCAAATGAAAGTTGGGCCTGAGGACTTGTAAGCCGAGGAGGAAATGAGGGTCCAATACAACCTCAGAAGAACCAAATATACACATTTTCAAGGATGTTAGGGTCATAATTTTGGTACCACCGTCCCCCTAACCCTAAAATCTTTGTAGCCACTACAAAGCTTTGAAGATCCCACGAACTTAAACATCGGAAAGCTTTTTGCAGGACTTGAACTAGACCCTGTCCGTCTCAAGCAACTGATCGATCGAGAAGTCTTTTGATCTAACTCCAAATTAACATATCTCAGTAGTGCTTCCTGCAATATCAAATTGTTGTGTCGGATGATTGGTGTTAAGCATTTGGCGCAAAAGTGATGCTACTGTCTTAGCGAAAAAGACATTAACCTTGTTGGTGAAGCAGTTATGTTTTATTCATACAAAAAGGGGGGGAAACGAAGAAGGAGAAGAAGAAATTGCTCAAGTTAAAAGCAGTCATGACACGAAAGGATCCAAGAGGGGGCGGCAGGCAGGGCGGGATAGAGAGGACCCGCTTCACATGAATTCACGTGTCACTTGTTGTCACACTTAAATAGTAAGCCCTAATTTAAAATGTTTACAAAAAAATAATAAAACCAAAGAGAACAAGTACGTGGATTATACAATTATAATTATTTTTCCTGAAAGAGAGATATTTTTTAAAAGGTGATCGTAGTATGGCCAATCGCCACAAAAGTAAACTTATTGATAAATCATAATTCAAGTAAATTATGCACAAGAAAATATTTAAATTTAAGCTCTTAATTGAATGTTTGAATTTATATATCTGTTAGTGAACTTATTTATTGCATTACACGTTAGCAAATTGGGAGAGAAATAACATTCCAACGCTAAAGTAGTAAAATATTTTCTATGTGGACCTCCGCCAATAATTAGGGATCAAATTAATTAATTAATTTACTAACTAACAACCCCTTTAATCTTTTGAATTTGTTCTCTTTCGGCTTTACAAGTGTTGGCGCCCCACCACCCGGTCGCTCTCCTCAGCTCTTCGCCTAATCCTATTCCTTTCCTTTTCCTTGAGTCAGGATTAGCGAGAGAGAGAGAGAGAGAGAGAGAGAGAGAGAGTGGCCTTTAATTATTAAGTCTTGCGAGCCAGAATAAAATACTAATTAATACAGAGAGAATCCACTAACCTCCATTAATGAAATGTAGACCACCCAATAGAGGCCACCAAGATTAAAATAATCCAGAAACTTTATTTTAGAGTGATTGGACAAACATTTAGATTGAAGTTACAGGTGCTTATAGCTTCAAATTTCAAAAATAATACTAAATGATTTGTTTACAAAAAAAAATGTGTATTGAGCTATGAGCAAACAATTTAAATTCAACCACATTTAGTATATATTGATTTATATATCACATAAATTAATTAATACTACAAGATCTACAAAACTTTTAATATATGTAAACATTATTTCTTCATTTAGTTAACAAAACTTTAATAATGCTGGTGCCTGCCTAGCAGCAAAGCAATGTCAATATAATGCTATGGCAATTATGCGATTCCAAGACATACAGAATCCAGCAGGCACATCTTCATTAATTTCCCCTCAATCACTTTCAACTCTGTACATATCATATACTCCATCTATTTTGTATTAGTTGACCCTTTTACATTTTTTTATTAAAGTTTGACTTAAATATATTTATATTAATATATATTAAAATAATATTTAAAAACTATAATTTTTAAAATTTCATTTTCATATAAAAATTTCATATTTTTATTATAAGTTTTGAATGAAATAAAAGTATAAATTAATTACTATGAATAATAAAAGAGTCAGTTTTTATAAAAACAGATTGAGTATGTTTATAGAAAACAAATATGATGTCACAATTCTATTACAGTTATCAATTCAAATTAAATATTAGTTCTCACATTCCCAACTCAACTGGAAACACAATGGGATATCTCAGACAGAAGAATCGAATTTGAGTAGCACTACATTTCAAAATATCAAGTATCCAGAAGTGTGGTCAAATTGCGGTCGAAGTCCTCCAAAGTTTTATGCAGCAGATACTTTAGCCTTATTTTTTCTGTAAGTCCTTCTAACCCTTGTACTCTTCTATTTGTAAAAATCTTGAGTATAAAACAAATTAAAGATCAGCAAAATTTTAAATTAAATATAAAGTCCATGTAATGTCATGGTTTTTTGTTATGAGAATCATTCTTTTTGTTTTCATAATTAGAATCAGTTGAGGAGATCAAGGAAATAAAGAAGCTGTTATGTATGGGAGCATCATTCTCTTCTATTGTGCTGATCTCACTGTTGTACAAAGATTTATAATTACTCTATGCATGAAACATCACCAAAGTTTTAGGCTTTCACAAAATTGCATATATATCCCTGGACCCTCTCTTCCTAAAACCCGTGTACTACATTTGTGCTTATCCCAAGTATGAAACAACACATTTTAGCTCTGTGTGGCAATATATAACTTAATTAACGTTTACGTTTCTTAACAACGTCGACGTTAATGCTCTTTAGTGTTGGAGATTTGAAGAAATTACATAGACCAATTATAAATTTTTTCAGCTTCTAAGATTAAGATTCAATATTAGTACTACAGGAAAGTTATATAAGAAAATTTGACAAGGACATATCTAGCACGATTATGGACGTCTCCTTATCAATTCCCCATTATATACTACTAGAACTATTTTCGTTAATACATATAAACCGGGCTAGGACGATAAGATACATAGATCCACTATAACATAGATTCAGGAAAGTAACTAAGGCAGGTGATTGCAAGTCAATCGCTTCAATTGCCCTCAACAATGTCATTTGAAATAAGCGATTGGGTTGGCAACTGAAAAATTTAATTGCTTCTTAGTTGCCCAAAAGACTTGAATTTTTGTCTTCAAGTCACCTTTCAGTGACTATTTGAATATAGGATTTAGGGCTTAGATCAACTATAAATTATTTCAACTTCTAACATTAATCTTAAACATTATTGCTATAAATGAAAGCCATATAAAAGAATTTGGCAGTGATATATCTGTCACTATTATAGAGGTCACCTTATCACTTCCCAAACATATTACTATTACTATTTTTATTTTATTGATACATACAAATTAGGTCGGGGCGAGAAGTAAGAGATTTTTTTTTTGAACTGCAAAGGAAACTATATTACTTGGAAAAACTAAAAGATACAATCTCAGCAAGCTGCTGGATACTTAACCCCTAACTCAAAACATACTCGAGCTCTATCTCATACAAGAAATTTGCCCCACCTCACTAATCTTTAAGTATAGACACAATGGGATTTTGACACCAATCCACCCACGTATGAGAAAATTTAGACCACATGCTTTTGAGCCATATAAAGGAATACATTTGCACTTTAGAAAGTACTTTATCAGCGGCAAACCTTATTGTTGAAGACCACACGATTTCTTTCTTTCCAAACAGCCCATGATGCAACCTGAGTTATAACTTGCCATACATGATTCTGTGATATTGTATTGCACCTTCTTGGTCTGCTCCTTAATAAATCCCTTAACTCTAACACAGATTGCATGTCCAAATCACACCAATGAGCAATTAAACTCCATACAGTCCAAGTTTTCACACACTACACCAAAATGTGTCTTGTATGTTTAGCATCAACTCTACACATACAAAGGCTTAGTTCATCATTTGGGATTTTTTGGGGCTAACTATAGTTTGCTTACTGAGATTCAGATGAAATCACAATTTGTCTCTTTCCTAATTTATAAAGATATAGTTTGCCCCTTCTTTTTTTTAAATATTATTTAACAGTAACTTCTGAAATCTCAATTTAAACTATTTAATAGTTATCTTTCATTCATTTATATATATATAATATTTTTTAAAGTCAAATGATATTTAAAAAATACACTGTTACTTTTACAGACAAAAAAAAATTGATAACTTAAGATATTCAATAACCGTAAAAATATTACTCAACATATCAAATTTGTTGGAAATGACTACCATATAGTTTGAATTAAGATTTTAAAAGTTGCTATCAGGTAGTGTCAAAAAATAGTAAGTAAATTGTATATTTCTGGAAAAGAAGGGGAAGCTCTAATTTTACCTAAAGCTTGGGGGTGAACTATAATTAGCCCCTTTTGCTATACTTTTTCCTTTGAGATTATTAATAATTGATTAAAAGTATGTCTATTTCTATATCAAATTTTATATCTCTTGAAATATTAGATTGAAAAAAACTATCAAAATATTTGATGAAAAGCAATTTTTTTTATTAATATTTTTAAACTCTCTTTGTGTCTTTTTTTTTTTTTTTTAACAAATGGATTTGCACGTATACCTACCAAGGAAAGCTAAAAATATTCACAATTTCCTAAAATTGCCCCTGATTTGCCCTCGCTCACCACCAATCACGTCGTCCGCTCCTCGCACATCCATTGCTCGTCGTCCGTCACCCGCCGCTCGTCTCCCCGTCCACTGCTCAGCGACCCATATCTGCCTTCTAGCATCCCCGGCCGTTCTCATCTCCTCGCCCGTCTCCTCTCATCCCAGCTCGTCCTCATCTCCCCACCTCCTTCCTCATTTCGTCGCCTCCTTCCTCTTTTTTCTTTGTCCTGAATCTGTCATCTGGAATCCACATCCCTCGCCTCCTTCCCTCATCCCTCTGCCTCGACTTCTCCCTCATATCTTAAACTTGCCGATCGTCTCATCGCCTCTCCCTACAATCATCTGCCGTCTGTCACCTCTGGTCACCTGTCACCTGTTGCTTCTGATGGGCGGTTGGCCATTGCCGTCCGATCGCCTGTTGCCTTCGAACTCCAGGGCTGTCATTTGCTTTGTTTCAATTTTGGTCAACAGTAGTCAAGGGCATAAATGTCATTTGGGTTGATAAAACTTTTCAAAAGAGAAAATTTTACAAAAAATATGAGATGACTAAAAAAAACGTCATAAAGAGTATGAGGCAGAGTGGGTACTTTACAGTTAAAAAATTGTTAAAAATTAATTATTTTCTAAGAACTATTTTTCAAGTGCTTACTAGATGTAAATGTTTTTGTTAAACTTAAACAATGTTGCTTGCAAAAAAAGTTTTAAAAAAAATACAAATATCATAATTTAACAGATCTTCCAAATTTTAAAAAAAAAAATACTGTTAACAGATTATGTACGACACATTAATGTCCATATTAATTATTTAAGCAATGTGTTTTTGGACTGAAGCTTGCAGTTTTCCCTTTTTTGAGACTAAAGCTTAGGGTTTCAAATTTTTTCCCCCTTTTCTCCTGATGGTGACCCATATTTATAGTAAAAGATTTTGAAAACGTGGTTAACAGGATTTTTAAGAGTTAAAAACTCACACAAATCCAATTTGAAGTGATTATTATCTATTAGGATATAATCTGGTCAAAATGTCAATTTTAATCCAATAAAACTCTTAGGCTACTGATCTGGTCCCCAGTTATATGCGAATTTTCAATTTGGCCCAACCTTCTAGGCATTTGTCAGATTAGCCTAAAGCATTGCCAAAATAACCAGATTTTTCCCAAAATTTCATAGAATTGGCAAATTTGGGTCAAACTTTATAGGATTGACAGATTTGCCCCAGAATTTTCAATTTTGCCTATAAGTTCCTAAAAATCTTCAATTCACGTTCAAACTCTTCCTTTTTCCCTAAACTAACCCTCAAAGACCTCAAGGACCCCAAAATTAGTACATAAACAAAACTAAATCCTATTTTGACCCTAAATGACCATTTTAGACTTTTAAAGATTTATGACACGAACAACAATATAACCTAAATATGACTAGATCAACTAACCTTAAAATGACAAGAATGATTAAAATGCCCCTAAACTAATTTTCCTAACCTAAAACTAAACAAAAGTTAGTGCTTGGATAAAATTAGGTATTAACAGCTGCCCCCCTTTGCATGTTTCATAGAATATGATGCATGCAAAACTGTTACCACATTTTATCCGGCTTTCCATTTAGACAGTGAGAATCCTCTCACTGCCAAAAACCTAAGAAGAAAAACTTTTTTCTCTTCTTAGTTGAGGTTAAGGAACCTTCTTTGTTACCTCTATGATAGAAACCCTCTTATCGTCTAAGAATTTAAGGAAAAAAACTCTTTCCTCCTCATTTATCGGGCTTAGGAACCTTCGTCACCCTTTTTTCTATAGAAACTTTTTTTATAAAAGAGAGAAACTCTTCTCTCGTTTCTTTTACCTTTGGTAGAGGGCCCTTTCTTACCATAACTTAAAAGGTCGATAACCCTCTTTTTACCACCTCTTATTTCCTTTGAGGTAAAAAGCTCTGTCTCTTTGTCACCTCCAAATTCCTTTAAGGTAGAGCACCATGACTTTTTACCACTTCCAAAGTCCTTTGAGGTAAAACACCTTGACTCTTTATCACCTCTAAATTCTTTTGAGGTAGAGTATCCTGACTCTTTACCACCTCTGATGACCTTTAAGATAGAGAACCATGTCTCTTTCCCGTCTCTAAATTTCTTTAAGATAGAGCGCTCCGGCTCTTTACCACCTTGCTTGGCCTACTTATCCTGTTATCATCTTAAGTAATACCGATGTGAACTCGAATGAGTTTGTTTAGAGTGTACCTTACTGCTTACCTTCTCTTAAAGTTTTATCTGCTCATTGTAATGCCGTAGTTACTCCTTGGATATAGTTTCCTTTTGATCCCTGTTATGCAAAAGCTATGCATGCAAAAATGCGAGATGCATGGATGCGGAGCGTGTACGATTAATGACTTTCTTTTATTATCTTTCTCTATTATCTTGACTTCCTTATACATGTGTTTTGCTATCGTCGCCTAGTTGCTAACATGGATCTGGTTCTTCTTGTCTCCACTTTGCTAGCTTCTCATTGTGACTACCTTCTTGAAATGTGATTGAACCTCACTAGGCTTCTAAGTTCTTGTCCCTAATCCAATCTTGCCTCGAACTTGATTTTTTCAAAACAGTGTTAGGGGAAACTATTAATTTTCCTAACTTGCTCTTGAACCCCTGTCTCAACTTCTTATCATATGCTTGCTTGGCATTTTATGCCCCCTTGGATACTTATCCTCATTATTGGCTTTATGAACCCTCACAAGTGGGTTTTTCCTTCTACCGCCAATGTAGCTCATTGATGTGGCAATGTCCCCCTTTATCTTCGATTGTAATATTTTTTAAGCTATCGTTCAGGCAATCGCCAAGAAATATCACCCAAAGACTTGTCACTCCTTCTTCCCTGTTAGTGAATGTTTTGTACCATTCACAATGCAAGACTTCAATCTTACCCATTCTAATCCATAGAGCTTATTAAAGTAATTTACAGCTTTTGCCTTTTTTAGTATTAGTTATTACTATCTTTTCCATAAAATCATAATTCATTGCACACTAAGGGTCAACAAGAATGTGAGATTCGAAGGAAAAAGACCAAGAAAGGAGGAATGGCTCTTTTATTTATGAATAATAGGCTACAAAGACCTTGGGTATAGATGAAGAACCAAAAAGGTTCATGAAAAGAATACTCTCTTTGACAAGTTTGATTTAACAAACTCCTACAACCCTGCATCCACTCCTTCCCCTTCTTCTAAAGAACTCCATCGTCATGTATGGTACTTCTGTACTGAGTCTAAATTCACCGGCTTTGGCAACTCTCGTCCATTCATTTTTGTTAGAATTAAGGCTCCTCCTGAAAAAGCGCTCAAACTTTATAAGATTAATAGATTTGCCCCAAAATTTTCAATTTGGCCTACAAGTTCCTAAAAACCTTGAATTCACACCCAAACTCTTCCTTTTTTCCCTAAACTAACCCTTAAAGACCTCTAGGACCCCAAAATTAGTACCTAAACAAAACTAAATCATATTTTGACCCTAAATAATCATTTTAGACTTCTAAAAATTTATGACACGAATAACAATGTAACCTAAATGTGACTAGATCAACTGTCGCTAAAATGACAAGAATGATTAAAATGCTCCTAAACTAATTTTTCTAACCTAGAACTAAATAAAAGTTAGTGTTCGGATAAAATTAGGTGTTAACAATCATAAAAGCGTTGTTAAACCAAAAAGTGCTAAATTAATCTTTTAAGCCGATGTCAATTGTTAATAAAAATAAATACTACTAGTACATAAGAGTAAGCTTTGGTGCTTCAAACAGAGAATAGCGGTTAGGTATTTGTCAAGCTTCAAGATCTAAAGTTCCAAAAGCACTTGATCATATAGATACACATACTAGCCTTACAAAGCGCATGCTTGACACGAGCCAAATAAAATAATAATTGCGAAAAAGGTCATTGGATGAAGTAGGGGAAAAGTTTGTATTTAAACGGGGAAGATATTAAATAATTTCCTGACTGGCTAGCTAGCTCCGGGATCTTTTGATCTGTAAAAAAACCACAGGCTTACTGCTAGTTATCATGATATATATAAGTTACCAACTTCAACTCTTCTGATGATAAAGGCTGGCACTTTTTATTGCTCTTTAAAGTTGGTATACTTCATGCAGGTAAAAATTTAGGACCAATTTATTTTAACGTAAGTCAACTTAATTTAAAATAATTTATTTTTATTTTTAAATTTTTTTTACTTGAAATCAATTTTATTTGAAAGTTAATATTATTTAGGTGAAATAATCTATTGATTGTAAAATTTTTATAATACTATTAATTTTTTATGAATTTTTATTTTTTAAACATTAAAAAAAATTTCATAGAAATTTAATAACATGATAAAAATTTTGTTTCAAATGGATTATTACACTTATATAATATTGGTTTTCAAATGAAATTAGTTTTAGTTGAAAAAGATTTAAAACCATTTTAGATTAAGTTGACTTTAAATTAAAATGAATTGGGTGTTAGTTTAACAACTATTATATATGGTGAAAAATTAATCAATTAAGCTGAAAACTCTTGATGGCTGATTAAATGGATTAGCGTAAAAATAAACTAGGCGTATCCTCCCCAACATATGAAACCTAATCTATCTGAATGAGATATATGGACCTCTTCCAAGTGAATATATATCTTCCATACACAAGATACCAGATCAAACCAAAAAAATTATATTTAATTGCTTGAGTCATTTCCACTCACACAAGCTGCTCCAAAAGCATAAATAGATCAACTTTAGCAAAAGTTAAAAAAAATGGATCAAGTGATGAGATGAGAAATGCACCAGAAGTGCATATTTAACATGCTTGGATATGGAAATGGTTACCAGAATCAATTAAGTAATCAGCAGGTAAAGTTGATCAAAGGGGCAGAGTTACTTTAATTCTACGGACTCAATACCAAGTCCAAAGGCTGATAGGGCCTACCGAGGCCTACACTTCCTTACTAGGCCCAATGCCCATTAATTCTGGCAAATAAGTCATCACCAACTACACAGAGTCAAGTTGATCTCCCCCGTTAACCTGTATCATTTAAAGTTTAAACCATCAGGTTAAATTGCTCTAAAATGGAAAATCCAGCGGAGCAAGTTTGAACAGAAAATAAAATACGGTACTATACTTTTTTTTTTTTTTTGTCTATCATCAACCCCTCGCGTTGCTAAATCCATGGTTATCGAAGTCGGACGAGGCCGTCTAGTTTAACTGGTTAAATAGTGAAATACAACATATTTTATGTTGAAAATCAGTTTATATCACTGATAATTTGCTGTGCCAATTGGCTATGAACAAAAAGCATTAGCAGTTCTATGAGTTGTCTAATTCTAAAATAGAGATTAAATCCATCACACAGCAATTCAGGTACGAAGCTTAAAAAGATGAGGAAAAAAATAAAATAAAATAAGAATTTAAAAGCAAAAAAAAAAACCTGCACAAGCCCGGAATCAAACCCAGGTGTGTACCACAAGCAGAAACACTAACTAACCTCCCTAAAAATCGCATCAAAATTTACAAGAATAGCCGCGGATTCATACAACAAATCCCTCGAAATTCAGAAGAAAGAAAGAAAGAGCTTTTATCAATGAGATGACATCCACAACAACCACAACGTAGCTTTTACAGCCACATCCCAAGCCTTCCGAATGTTTATCGAGCCATTAGGGATGGGTGACTAATTAGGACCAATTCAATTGCAAGTCGGTTGCTAAATTGGACACTAAGGTATTCGTTATTGAATTTTTTTGAGACTGAAAGTGATATACCTACAAATTGGTGACTGATTCACCAATCGATTTTTTGTGTTTTTCTTGTAGTGAAATGAAAATAGTGAAGAAAATTTAGTGTGCACCTAATGAACATTTTAATTTTTAAGATATAAAAATAAATCTAAAAATTAAGGTGTACTTGACAATCATTCTGGAGTCAAGTGATCATTGACTTAATGAATGTCTTTTTGAACATATTGCAGAAGATGTGAATTGTTACAAACATCCGGGATCAAATATCCAATTAATTTAAAAATACAAACAACTAAATATACTAATTCACACTTAATACTCGATCAGAATTCTCTTTGTGGTGATAGAAAAGTGTATGAGATGAAGTAGAAGAAGTTGAGTCTCTAGAAGTTGTTTCTGTAATTATATTTATACACTCCTACTGCCCTTACTTTATAGTGGTGAATTGACACTTTTGAAGAGTTATAACACCTTATAAAAAAATTATAACTCTTCATAAAAAATTGTACTAATTCGTCAAAAAATGTCCTTATCCACCCAAAGCTTCTTTCATTAAAATAAGGTAATAACCATTTTAAGAAAGGATGTACTGGTTCGGCTATTAAGTCAACTTTTTTAAGAATCAAGACCATAATCACCTCCTAATAATTGTTTAACTTCAACTGAAATATGACTCTTTACTAAAAGTCATATATTTCACTAATCAGGATAATTATTGTTAATAACTATCTTATCAGGGATCATACATGTTAAGATGAATATGTCATTTCATCTAAATGTCATATCCCTTCATAATATGAATAGTTACATCTATAAAAATTAGAAGTATTTTTTGCTCACTAAATTCCAATAATCGGCACTTTTTTTTTTCTTTCCCTTAATTTTCATATCAAACTGAAAATATTGAGAAATAGTATATTAAGTTAATAAGATATTAGTACTTAATTAGGGGATTCACAGTCGAATCTTTTATTGTCGGCTAGCAAGAGATACAAACGCAGAGAAGGGATGGGCATGAAAATTAAAAGGGCCGGCTTAGTTTAATTAAAAAAAATGAGAAATCTGTTGTGTCGAGACTCGCGGGGCAGAAATTTTCGTCCGCTCCCGTTTAACCCATTGCCATTATTTTATTGGGGGGAAATAATGATTGGAGCCCGATTCAACTGGCCAGTAGGGTTGGAGCTTGAGCGAGATTCCCCACATTTCATTGTTGATGAACCTCAAGTGTTAGCTTCAGTGTGGCATTTATCGGATCAGCCCAAAGATGCTGGGAACTAAGCGAATCCAATCCAAGCCTTGTACGACGATAAGCTTAGCACCTAAGCTGTTGAATTGAACCATGCTGGCCTGGCTAGGTCAACCAGCAATATGAAATAAAGAAACAATATAAATGAGAATTAAGTCAACTAGGCAGGAGTGAGCATTATTCAGATAAAATTAAAAAAATTTAAAGAATTAATTATATTTAGATAAAACGATTTGATTTCTTTTCTAATTTAGTTAGTTTGAGTCAGAGCCGAATTTCATATTGAGTTATCAAATCGATTATTGGATCACACACTCAAAACTAAATAAAACAAATAGGTTGAATAATAATAAATATTTTTCCATTATTCATAACAACACTACATACATAAAGTTATTTCCTACTAATTTTTACCATTATCCATTTTGACCATAAATATATAAAATTATTCCCTACTAGTTTTGGAGAATATATTGTTTATTTTTCTTTAATTTTGGATATGAGAGGTAAAAATTTTAATATTTGTTTTATTTTTTTTTCATTTACTATGTGTCTAGGTATTAGAGAAAGAGCCGAATAAATCAAAATATAATTCGAATGGTTCGGATTGATTCTAACTCAAAATATAATTCAAATTGTTTGGATCAATTCTAACATATAATTCAAACAATTCATATACACTTTATAAAAATCGAATATCAATCAAATAATTATGTTTGGATCGATTCCAAACAGAACAAAACAAATGTTCAACCCTACAACTAAGTAAGAATGGAGATGCTTTACTTTTTGGAAGTTTTTAGAATAGATTCCCTATGTCAGCAGCCTATTGATAGGCGATTTTTAGGTACCTATTACAATAAAGAAAAACTTACAATTACCTCTCTGAGAAATGCCCTAATCTACAATTTGCCTCATTCATTTTAAAAATCTACACTTTGCCCCTATATTTTTTACGCTGTCTGATAATAACTTCTGAAACTGTATTTAAACTGTACAATAGCAATCTTCTAGTAATTTCAATTTCTCTAATTTTTTTTCATAATTAATAGATATTTTAAATTATTAGTTTTTTCTTTCTATAAATATATTTTCCTCTCTGTAAATATATATCAGTATCTTTTAAAGGTCAGTTAACTGTAAAAAAAATATAAAAAATCTTGAAATTACTAAAATATAGTTATTAGATGGTTTAAATTAAAATTCCAGAAGTTGTTGTTGGATACTACAAAAGAACACAGAGGTAAAGTGTAGGTTTTTTAAAATAAAGGGAGAAACGTGTAGGTTAGACCAAACTATCGGGGAGGGGTGTGGTAATTTTCCCTTACAATAAACCGTGACAGAGATACCACGGCATACAAGCCACAAAGCTTTGGAAAAGAATATGTAAAGGAACAAAAGTGAATAAAATGACATAAACGAAATTCCATTTGGGCGCCGGCCCAAATAAGACCATTGGTGCCCCCATTGGGCCCTATTATGATAGTCCCCGAAATCGGCTGCGCATGGGTAATGCCCACCAATACAACGCAGCTCAAAAAGTTCATTTGTTGACAAGGAGCGCTATTCTCTTGGGCCTTAGATCTCCATTTTCTCATATATTATTAGACTTTATGAAATAGACCATTTTGTCTCCCTTAAACGGCCATATCACTCAAGGATTTCCAACTTGCTTACTGCCATGATTTTAAGAATTAGAAAAAAAAAATCAGTTTTTCTTCCCAAATTGCCATTTCAGTTGCAAAGGCAAAGCTTACACTGGTTAAATTCCAAATAATAGACTTTGATTCCCTTTGGCTCATCGCTACCGCTTGGAGTTTTATTTCCTTCAAAAAGAGTTCTTGCTATCCGCTAAGTTAATTATTGTTACCACTATTCCCTGTTTTTCTTGTATCTTCAGCGTCTTGTTGGCCTATTTAATAACATCTTCTGCTTGCCTATAAAAAAATTATTTGCTACTCTTTTGCAGGTTATTATAGAGAAATTAATATTCCTAAAACTTACCAACATGTATGGTTGTTTCCACCAAAACTAGTGTTACCGTCATATGTAAGGTACTGCCAAATTAGGGTGGTCAACCAGACATGCATGATAGGTTCCTCTTTTGCCACTTGTGGGCTTCCTGATCTGGTTTGTGTTTTGTCGCCAGGGGCTGATGATCTGATGTGGTCAAAAGCAAAACAGAACCATCCAAGTGTATAACTTAGCGGGAAAGGTTCTTTATTCTAAAGCAAACCCAGGCCTTTAAATTCACACTCTACTCCTAATGTTCTACAATCAAGGCAATTTTGGTGATTTAAAAATATTAACCAAACGGCAAATATGAGATCAAAAGGTCTGGTCATTGTGTTGGGAGTGGTACTCCTATGTTGCTATGCGGCCATAGCGATAGAGAACTTGGAAAATGAAGCAGTAGAGGAAATGAAAGAGGAAGAAGTGACGCATGAGTTGGCCAAGGAAATGGATCAAAATGCTAAAGGAAGTGAAGAGAAAGGCAAAGAGGATCAAAAGAGTGGTGAAGTGAGTGGCAAAGAGGAAGAGAAGAAAAAGAAGAAAGAAGAGAAAGTGAGAGAGAAGAAAGAGAAGAAAGCGGAGCAAGAAAAAGAGAAGGAAGAGAAGAAAAAGAAGAAAGAAGAGAAGAAAGGAGAGAAAGATGAAGAGAAGAAAAAGAAGAAAGAAGAGAAGAAAGGAGAGAAAGATGAAGAGAAGAAAAAGAAGAAGGAAGAAGAGAAAGAAGAGAAAGAGAAAAAGAAACAGACCAAAGAAGAAGAAAGGAAGAACAAAAAAGAGGAGAAGGAGAAAAAGAAAGAAGAGAAGAAAAAGGAGAAAGAAGAAAAGAAAACGGAGAAACAAGAAGAAAAGCATCACAAGGATGAAGAGAAGGGTAAAGAGAAACACAAGGAGGAGCACTAGGACAAATACACATATCTGAAGAGTAAAAGAAGGTAAAGAGCACAAGGACAAAGACAATAAAGAGTTCAAAAGCTAAGATGATGTTGTATCTTTTATTTTGTTCTTCTAATTAGAATACAATTTAGGGATGTGAAGATTTGGAACCAGGTTCTCAACCTTAGGTACAATAAGTCATTTGATCAACTTATCTAAGTAGGTCTCTTGACTTTTTTTGTTTAAATAAAAGATGAGATAGTTAATAATATGTTTTATCCTACTTGAGTGGAGATAGTTAATGATATTTTTTTTTTGTCAAAATCATATCAAGCTTCCCTCTAACAAAAATGATCATATACAATATGAGCAAGATCGACCAAGCATTTCTGCATTCAGATATGGGTTGCAATAAGCTCTTATAAATTCTTAAAAAGCTAAGAGTTAATGATATTCTATTTTTTTCTCGTTAGCTATTGTTATCGAGCAGAAAATCTGTAAACTTTAGACCGATTGTGTTCAAGGCTTCATATTTTTCTTTTCCCTATTATGCCCAAACTCAAACTCGATCTTGTTACTGGGTTTTTCTCCATCTTACTTAGCTACATTGACCATATTACCGTATGTGATACAGCAATTCAGGCGAAAGTGGGGTCCAAGGATATTGCTCAAGCCCAAAACGTTACTTACAGCCTATAGATTTAGAAAGGAAAAATATGTTCCCATATTTATGTTGTACAAGAGTACAACTAAGAAAACTGCCCATAAATTTTTGGGTTCGACATCAACCCAGCAAATATGCCAGCAAAACGAGCCATTGACAAACCCCACATATATTTGCAACAAGTAAGCTGAGACACTAAACAACATTTTACTTATTCTACAGAGTTTAGTGTTTGTTGTGGAATGAAGATACAAGTTTGTTATATCAATTACAAAAGAAAAAAAATAGGTAAAAGAAAAGTTCCAAACGATTATAAATTAAAATCATTTGATGATCAATTCATAAATTTTGAAAAATTGGAGTTTTTTTGAAGTTATTGCCAAGCATTTCAAACCCATATAAAACATTAGTTACAGTAGAAAACATTGCTTGAAGATCAAATGACAGAGTTTGGGATTTAATAGAGAAGTAAGTTTTCACCAAAAATGGGAAACCAAATGCCATGTGTCAAAGTTAGCATGACATCTAATATATCTTACGGCTGCACGTAGGATATGCCTTTTTATTACTGGTACACTTGTTCTACTTGTTCTTAGATTTCTACTTGTTCTTGGATCTCTTCTCCATGTGTTTTTGCTTATTATAGTTGTTCCACTGTTGTATCTTCCTATTCCTTGGCAAATATAACTCCAATTCTATTTAATAACGGCCACTAACTTCTGTTTCACTTGTTCCTTAAATTCTTTTTTTTTTTAGTGATTATAATTACTACATCTTCATGCCCTTTGACAAATCTAACTGTTCTTACACTAGTTGATAACTGCTTCCTGCAACTATTCTACTTGTTTCTTGAATTCTTTTTCCTATTCTTTTAATGATTATAGGTGTTCCTTTGTTGTAACTTCATGTTCCTTTAATATAGCTTTCCTTTTATTTAATAACTCTTACCTACTAATGTTCTACTTCTTCATTAAATTATCCTTTCTGTTACTCTATTGATTATAGTTGTTTTGTTAACACATTCTCATGTTCCTTACTAAATTCTTCTAGTTCTTTAATTGAATATAATTGTTCCATTGTCTAATCTTGTAATTCTTTGACAAATATATCTATTCTTTCTTTATATTTAATAAGCATTTGCTATGCTTCTAGTAGTTGTTTCTTATCAAATTCTTCATGTTCTCTTGATAAATATAGGCACTTCAAATAGGAAGATGCTATAGGACGTTATTTGCAAAGCCACCATATGAAAAGTTTGTAAATCAAGGAATTCTTTTGTCTTTTATGACAAGAAAGTGGATCTTTTGAATGCGTTTTTAAATATACAATGGCTCTCTTATTTTTGGATCTTAAAAAGAAGAGAAAAGGCTCTTGTATTTTTTCAAGATTGGTGTTTATTTCCCTTAGACTCAAGATAATATGTAGCAAAAACTTTGTTATTTTCCCAACTTATTGCTAGTTTGGTTTAATTTAATTATTCTTTCAACTAATCTACACACACACACACACATATTCTTTTTAAATTTAATAACTACTTATTATCCATGTTGTACTTGTTTCTTGTCAAATGCTTTCAGTTTTCTCACTAAATATACTTGTTTCTTTGTCTCATCTTGTTGTTTCTTAACAAATATATTTCCTCCATTTGATATATAATAATTGCTTGATGTAACTTAGTAGTTGTTCCTTGTCATAATATTCTTGATCTCTAACTAAATTTAGTCATTTGTTTTATGTGTATTACTATTTTCTAAAAAAATTACATGTTTTTACTACTATTTAATGTCTATTTGCTACGTATGTAGTAATTGTTTCTTGTGAAATGCTTTACAGGGGAGTAAAAAAATAATGAAGTGGAGATGAAATAAAAAAACTGAGAAGATAGAAAAAAAATGAAAAAAAAAATGAAAGATTAAGAAAAAAAAAGAACAACGAATTGGAGATGGAACAAAAAAAATAAACATATGGTTAAAAATAAAAACTAAAAAAAAAATCAAAACCATGAGTGACCCCTAAACCCCTACCCTCAATCTCATGAGACAAACACTCGATCAACCTAACTTAAGTGTTACATTTGTCAAAAGTTCCGTTAATAAATATATAGTTGTTAGATGTTTGGTCAGGGCATAAATGATACACCAGGCCTAACCCTATCATCAGCACACACACATACACACACACACACACACACACACACACACACGTAATTTAGACTGCAAGGAAAAATTGAAAATTGAATGAAATTTTAACAATAATTGAGAAGCTAAAAAATAATTGAATCCATCAACATTCACCATATTAAAAAATATTTACCATAATTCACAACTACTTCTAAGATTATACACACACATGTAATTCAAATTGCAGAGGCCAATTAGGAAAGTTAGCAATATCATTGAGTTAGGTCAAGCCTTGTGCTCAAAACTAAAAATAAAGTATCCTCATAATATAACTTTCAATAAATGAATATATAGGCAAAAATGTAATGTCATAAGTCTTATAATACATTTAAATATATAACTTCAAGTTGGTTTTATATAGAACTTAAACCAACTAGAAAACTAATGAGTTTTCTAGTAGTGGAACCAACTCACACATTGTTAATTTTAAACCAACCTAATAAAACTGGTTCCGGTTGGTTTTGGGTTCTATCTAGCTCTTGCTTACCCTTAATATTTAGGACCTCTCATATAATTTCTCTCTTAATATGGAAATTGTTAGCGCTTCTTAAAATAGAGTAGCAAAAGCAGTCATTCTAAAGTGTGAGGGTAAAAATAACATCCTACACAACATAAGTACTAGTATGTAATATATGCACACAAAGCTACTGTAGCTAAGTAACGAATGTAGGCAATCCATCTTATTCAATTCAGTTATGTCCTAATCTAATTAGTGGTGGCCAATGGACCGTGTTGACCCGGACTTGGCTTGGACCAAACTCGACCTGGCATGGTCAAACCCGGGCTCGGCCTAGCATGGATAAGGCTCGAAAGGTGGCGAGGCGAACATTGGCCTGGAAGAAGAGGGAGGCCCAAACTGGCATAGCCCAGCCCAACTCACCGTTCAACCCGTCCCGGCTCGGCCCCGCCCATGACTCGGGTCGAACATTTCCAAAAATCCATTGAGTTTTCAAAAAGTTTAAAAAAAAATGAGAAAATGACAGCTAGCCCCCCTTAACGGCTCCAGACTATTTTTTATTGACCCCAGACCTTTTTTACCCTTACTCAACAGCTACTAATGGCTAGTTTTTGAAGGCTTTTTGAGGGTCTAATGATGACCCGCAAGAGTATATTGTAGGTTTCTTTACAATTTAAAGAATATAATCAATCTGATTATGCTATTAAGCACATATCTTAAGCTTTACCTTCACTTTTTTCTTCTGAAATGTTTTGCTATTTTCAAGTGTAAAGCACGTTCCAAATTATGTAAGTGTCGTTCGGCTTTTTCATTAATAAAAATGACACTGGCGGTGATGTTTCTTCTTAAAAAAGTATATATTTCATAAAATTACTATTGAAGAATGATTGCCAACTTATTAAAACACATTTTTCATTAATCGCACAAACTCAGCCTAGCTCCGACCCACCTTGCCCCGGCCCGGGCCCAGGTCCAACCCGGCCCAGGCCTACCCCACTTTGATACAAGTCGTGCTCAAGTCCAAAAAAGCCGACCCAGGCCCAACAAGGCTGAGTTGGCCCACCGGCCACCACTAAATAGAGATGGGAACCGGGTCAGCCCAGGCCCGGCCGATCCTGGTCCTTGGTCACGAGGACTGGGCTCGGCTGGGTCACAGGCGAGGCGGGGGCAGGTTTGGGGTTTTTTTTTTTAAATTAGAAACATAATTAATTATATATGTCATAAATATTTTTTAGGAAAAAATACCACCTCCGGTGTAAGTTTTATTAAATTAAAAAATCAAACGGTACTTACAAATAATCGGAACGAGTCTTATATTTTGAAATGGCAAAAAAGTTCCGAAAATGATGAATAATAGAAACCTATAATCTATGCTGAACAGCATAATTAGCTCAAATACAAATTACATGTATGATTGAAAAAAAAATTCAAGTCTCCGTATCAGATATTACCTCCTTATCCGAACTCTTTTGGTCTTACTGCCGGAGTGCTGTAAGGCCCCAACCTCAGTTGCACACGCATACTTCTACCGCGTTGAGTATCAATCTTGATCATTTATCTGATATTACCCATTTTTCGACACTAAACACTGTCTTGGATGAAACGATCGATACTATAACGACAAGAATCTCCCGTGCGATTATCGATAAAATCAGAAACCTTGATCTCTTTTGTTTCCACCACTCCAAGATGTCGAGATCGCTTGCTTTGAACAATGTGTTGAGATAGTCATCGACCTCAGCTAATCCCGATGTTGTCGATCGGGGTCGTTTGAGCATTTGGAGGGCCGGGTTGAATCATGAAGAAATCGATCTACTTGGAGGCTCGGTTTGAGGAGTTTCAGATCTTACCTTATCCGAATGCCGCTCACAATATAACTTGTATAAAAAATGCAAGTACTCGAAATTAGTAGCAGACATTGCTAAAACATTTCTATAAGACATTTCTAAATAAGTATGAAAAATCCCTTCAAGCAATGTTCTTATGCCCGTTAATTTGACATATGGGTCAAGTAAAGAAGTGACTAAAAAGATAAGTGGAATATTTTCGAAATACTGAAGCCACTTAACCCGCATGGTTTCGACAGTCAGTTTTAACAACTCATCATCTTGAAAATGATATAAAGCATATGTAATGTTCACTAAATGAAACAAAATTTGATAAATGGTTGAGTAGTAAACACTAGAGAAAAATTCAGTTGCCTCGTAAAAAAATTTAAGTAATTCACTAGTTTTTAAATTCATGAAATGTGATAACAAATTTACATACAACAATGCATCTTGCAACATCAAATATGTAGAGTTCCAGCGGGTTGAACAATCCAATTTAAACTGTTTCTAAGAAAACTCTTTTTCATTTTCAAAACAAGAGCTTTTAAATTCACGAAACACAGCAGGTTTGGACATCAAACATTTTAATAAGTTTCTAATAGGCAGAATCTCATTTTGGAGAACTTCCAAACCCTTTGGAACACAAATGTTCAAAATATGACACGTGCATCTAACGAGAAAGAATGCACCGTTGAGAGATGATTTCAATGTTTGACTCAAAAGACAAGCGGCAACACCATTGTTTGAAATATTATCAAATGAAATGCACAGGATTTTATCTGTACAAAAATAATAACGTAAAGTTTCTAAAATACAATTGAATATTTGATAACCAGTATGATCTGTTTCAATAACCTTAAATGACAAAATTCATTTTTGCATTATCCAATCAAAATCAATCTAATGAGAAGTAACACAATAGAATGATTGACCTATAGGTGATGTTCACATATCAGAAGTAAATGTCACACAATGATCAAAAGCAGAAAAATACGCTTAGAAATCTGATTTTTCGGCTTCAAATTATCTAAAGCTTTCTTTCTTAGCGGTTTTCCTAAATATTTTCTAAACACAAGATTTAATTATGATTTTATCGAAGATTCTAGGTAGACATCTTCAAATTGTGAGAAAGGTTATTCAGTAAGTATCATCCAATTTATGATACATTCTCTACAAGATTGTTGGTTAAAACGAAATATACCTGACCCGTCGGCGCCAGTTGTAAACCCAAGTTATGTTTGTCCTCCAAAACTAATCCCGGCACTGGGGAGGATGTTAGGATGTTGATTTTCAATATACCGCTTCAATGTTCCAGTGCCGGAATTCTTTTTATGCACCAATTTTTTCCCGCAATGTTTGCATTTCCTGTACCTCAACTCCCCTTCATGTATGAGCTCATAATGCTCCCAAACCCAATTAGTCAGTCTCGGGGATTTACCTTGTGCTTGGGTTTCCTCCACAGCGGGTTCATGACTTGTAGGCATTGGTTCTATTGACGAATCCCCGGATGCCATCGCATCCAACTCTTCCACTTTGTTATTGGATAATTGACCGTCAAGGGCTAAATCATAATTCATCATATTGATTCCGTCATCATCGTCGTGTAACTCTTGAATTGAGATACCTTTATCGACGGGCCGAGAACAACGACGGAACAAGGCTCGGAGGCCGGTGGTGCGGGAAAATGAACTCTCTGTTGACTTGCCCTTTCCTTTTGAAGCCATAACTCATGAACTAATAGTAGTGATTAATATAAAATTAAGAGGAGATTATGAAGATATTATGGGGACATTAGTAAGAAATTTGGAAGAGATTAAAAAAATAAGGAGAATGCTTGAGAGAAGATGGTAGAGAAAGAAAAGAGATTGAGTGATTGTGTAAGAATAGAGTGAAAATGGCATTAGTATTTATAGGGGAAGGAAAAAAATTATTTTGACTAAAAGGTCTTTGAAATTTAGTTGTTGGGAGGGGTGAAAATGGAATTTTGGGGGCTAAAATGGAGCCAAAAACCGTTGGAGGGCCTACTGTGTAATTAACCCATTTAAAAAAAAAATTTGCAGAAACCATTGGGCGCCAAGCCTGGTCCGGTCCAGTCTAGCGAGGCGGGGCGGTTCGTGAGTCCCGTCCTGGTCTGGGCAGATCCGTTTTGCACCTCCTCCTTCTTTCGGGCCCATATTCGGCCCACATCTTAGTAGGCTTTGGCTGGGCGAGGTAGGGCGGTTTTGACTGAGTCAAGCAGGGCTTGACTTCTGGTCCGGTCCCGGTTTGGGCTAGGTCGACCAAGCCCAGGTCCCGCCTTTACCACTAAATCTAATAGGAGTAGATTTGGATGGTTGCCATGTGTTTGTTGGTCATGCCAAAGTGTGCGTAATAAACCCCAATTGTAGAGAAGTCAATTTGTACCCTTACCCGCGAGTATCCTATCCTACCCTATCCGACAGGTAGAGTTTTTTTTTGCAATTGGATGGCTTTGGGCCGGGTTCAGTTATTTTTTGCTTTGTACCTACCAAGTAAAGGGAGAATATAGGTTTAAGGGTCTACTTTCTTCAAACCTGACCTGCACCCTACCCGCATATATACATAATATAGAAATATCTAAAGTATTAATAATATTATATATACATACCCAATTCTTGTTTTATACAACCTAAATATATATTATAATTTTAATATAGATTCTAAAATTCATAACCGTATGATTGAGTTACTTTTTTTTTGTTATGTTGTATTATTCAAACATTTTATACTTTCTTTAGTTTTAATTTTATGTTATGTGATTACTTGTGCAGGTATTGCGGGTACAATACCCGACCCTATCTGCCCCAATGTGAGAAGAGTTTGGGTAAAGAAAACCTACTCACTGCGGGTTTCGGGTAAGGTTTGGGTAGAGCTTTTATATTGCGAGTAGGGTTTAGGAATCGCTTTACCCTCCCTAAGCCTAGCCCATTGACATCTACATATACACACATATATATATACTGTTTCCAATTAGAGTAGTTATAACATGCATTAAGTACAATGCGTTGCACCTATTGTTTCAATTTATTTATGAAAATGTTACCACGTCTTGGACAATATTTTGTAGAATAGTAAATTTGTTTGAATGAAACAACATTTTCTATAAAATAAATATTATTTTACTAAACACTAAATTTATATTAATAGAATAATATTATTTAAGGAAAACATTTTTTACAAAATAAACGTCAGAAAGAGATCTTTATTTCAAGGACATTATTAACTCATTTTAGAATCAGTTTTTACACAAAGATATTTCTGAAATTACCTTGTACACATTTTAAAAAGGAAAAATTAAAAAAACCCCTTGAGGTTTGCTTGAACCTACAATTTTCTCTTTTTTTAAAATACATACAATTACCCCCTCAAAAATTAACTCCGTTAATTTCTGTTATCATAGAAAAGGAAAAACACTTGACTTAGCCCCTTTGACCCTCTTCCATAAAAACTTAGGCCCCCAACTTCTACATTTAACGATTTACCTCATCATCTTCCTAAACTCAAATCCAGAACCTACGAACACAAGAAGTCTGCAAAGCCCTCCACTACCAAATCTTACGAACTTCTCGTTGGGTTCCTTACAGCAATCTAGGTAGAGTTTTTGAATTGCAGCTTCCAACTAAGATTGTTGAAACACTCAGCCTTTCCTTTCATATTTGCAACAACCAACAACTAAACAGATAAAAAATTAAAAAAAAAATTCAAGCCAAAACCAAATCAAGCAAGTGAGAGAAACTAGAATTCAAGATACGCAAAATCCGTTGTCCCTGTCCTTCGATTCTCTTTTCCTTGTTCATCGCCCCTATTTCATGAACCCGACTTCATTTTTCCTTGTCCTTCAATTCTCTTTTCTCTGTCCAGCATCCCTTTTTCTCTACCGTGTGATTTTGCTCCTCTTTATGATTGAGCGTAGTCCCAATTCTGATTGAGCAAGAGAGAAAAAGAGAATGGGCGGCGGTGGCTTTTCGGAGGAAAACAATCCTCCGATTTCCTGAATCAACCGAATACCAGAAATCGAGTGACATTGGCAGATTAATGGCAGTCAGGTAAGGGTCTGGCCTACGGCGAGACGGATCGTTGAATGAATCAAGTGAGATTTTGGTGTGATTCCAAGTGAGGTGGATCCGATCTATCTTCCTTCACCCGCCACCAATTTCTAGGAGATGAACGAGATCTCATCTGGCGAGACGGACGAGAGAACAAAGAGAGGGACCGACGAGAGAACGAAGACAACGGAGAGACAAACAAGAATCAAGAAAACATTAAGATGGATGAGGAATGGAGGCGAGGAGGGACCGATAAACTGAGGGGAAGAGAGAGGAGGGATGGAGTAGGGTGGTGAGGAGGTAGGGCACTAGAAAATTTGGGGGGAGAGAAGATGGGTCAGGGAGTTTTAATTTCTTGTTCAGAGGGTTTTAATTTCTTGTTCTCATTTTGTTTTATTTTTGTTTAAATTCAGAAGTTGGGGGGCAAAGTTGTTATAGAAGAACGTCGGAATCTCAAAATAGTCATTTTCTCTTTTCTGTTGTCACGGTGAATGACGATGCTAATGTTAGAGGGGGTAAGTGTAGGTATTTAAAAACTGAGGGATAAAAGTGTAAGTTCAAGTAAACATCAAGGGATTTTTGGTAATTTTCCCTTTAAAAAATAAAAGAGTGTCAAACAGAAGCTAATACATAATGACTTGTGTCAGTCCGGGGGGTGCGCCATACCTTCCGTACACGTAAATTTACTCCTCTGTTATCATTCAAAATTATTATTCCTCAGCATGTCAACCGAGTTATTTTTATTTATTTTATTTTTTTAGATGAAATTAATTTTATTTAAAAATTAATATTATATAGATATAATAATTTATTTAAAAATAAATTTTCATGATATTATGAAATTTTTATGAATTTTTTTAATGCCTTAAACTAGAAAAATTTATAAAAACATTATTAAGACTATAATAATATTAGCTTTTAATTAAAATTAGTTTCATATAACAAATATAAGAATAAAAATAAATCATTTTAAAGTCAATTGACTTAATTTAAAATGAACTGCGTGATATATATTATACTTAATCTTTGGTTATGTAGATAATGCATTTTTTCTATGTTAACATCTTTTTATTTTGTTGACATTTTCTTGTCTGACAAGATGAATGAAGGACAATTTAACAATTTCTTCTAAAGACTATACAAATATGTATAACATGATTTAATTTTAGGATTGATATATTTTGATTTGATGAAAATATTAGAATGATTGAACTTATATATACAATTAAATATATCTGTAACATATCTATCAACTCATTTACACATATATGTCATATATTTTGTATATATTCATCACTTGCTTTATACATTAAATTTTATATATATTTATCATTCAATTTGTACATATCTCAAATTTTGATAGGAAGTGAGATTTGACGTGTTTACATCTATTTTTTTATGAGAGGTTGAACTCGTATATATTATGAAATATATTAGTAACATATTTGTAATCTCGTTTGTACATATATTATATATTATTTGTGCAAATCCGTCACTTCACCTGTACATCAAATTCGTGTACATATTTACTATCTGATTTGTACATTTCTTCAATTTTAAGGGGACACGAGATTTGATGTACTCATACTTATTTTATTCTATAAACAGTAATATTGGAATACAAATATATATAGGTATAAAAGATATGTTGCATGTTAGACTTACCCTAATCACTTGGTATTGAAATTATCCCTTTAGTTATGGTTTCAAATGCTTCTCTGCGTTGCTTAACTACCAACTGATTAGATTTTTTCTTACAGTCACATCTGGACCATCTCTTGTTGGACCTCCGAGAGTCGCCGTTTTCGGTTTTGTAATAGCTTTGAAGTCGTTCGTCGATGTCCAACCAAACTAGCACTTCCTTGTCCAGAAACTCCTCAACGGTGCATTTGGACTCAAACTAAGTTCACCGATTCGGCCCAGCATTGCAATTAGAGACTATGTTTTGGACCTACTAGAGACCACAAAAGTCAGTCTCTTCAACGGCCCAATTCTCAAGAACTATGATTGTTTTTACATATTTTTTTGGCTTTTTTTCTGCTTGATTGCTATGAATGATAGCTAATAGTTGACTTTAATTGTTATAGTATTTTGCTTTTTTGCTGCTTGGAGAGAGCATCGTTGATATCAAGGAGAGTGATGAAGGCATCACCATTTTGATCGAACAGGTATATCAATATGCAGCAGAGACGGACCAGGGTTCGAAGCAAATAATAAAAAGTGAATAATAAAACTGTAAATAATGAAAAAATTGTGTGTGTAAAGCATATATATATATATACACATAAGTCCATTAAGGGGACTTTGGCATGTACGGCTATCATGAACATATATCTAATTAGACATGGCATGTGATTTTCCAAATATATCCCTTATCATTATGGTTAATTTCCATCTAACATTCTACCCTAAATCATGTTTTGTCTTCTCTAAGCCTCATCAAACCTCTGTAGCCGCATCACCAGTCATCCTTCGCATTTTTGGCACCGTTGTCAACCACGATCCGAGGAGGCGAAGTGGCAAGGCCAGTTTGAGGTGAAGTGGCGAGATGATCGCAAAGAGCAGCGACCGGAGGAGGTAGAGAACGAGAATTTGATCGAATGATCGGTGATGCGAATCAGCGATCAGAGGAGATGAAGTGAAGAGGCGAGTCCAAGGCGAATGTGGAGGCGAAGTGGTGAGACGATCGCAGGAACGGTGACTAAAGGAGGCAGAGAACAAAGACCCGATTGGACAATCGGTGATGCAAATCGGCGAGGCGAGTAAGAGGCAAGGGAGGAGGTGAAGCAACGAGGCGAGTCCAAAGAGAAGAAATGACAAGGCAAGGCAATGCGAGGTAAAGGTGGAAGAGAGGCTAGGCTGAGGCGAAGTAGTGTGAGTGGGCGAAAAGGAAGAAATCTTTTTGGAAAATTACATTTTAGACATTTTTTAACATTTATTTAGACACTTCTTTATTCATTAAATTTGATACCTTTATTTTAAACAATTCTTTAAATATTTAGACACTTTTACACTTTTATTTAAACATTTTTACATATTTAGTAGAACACTTTTTCAAATTATTTCAGACACTTATTTTCTAAAAGGTAACAAATGCTCATAGGTTATTTAGTCAGACATTTATTATATATTCCTTTAGACATTTTCCAATATTTAATTAGATACTTTTTCTTATTGGTTCAGATGTTCTTTTTGTTATCTCAAACAGTTATTTTCTAAAAAAACATATTTTTTACAAGTTAATTTATAAAATTTTTATTCAAACACTTTCATATATTTCTTTAGAAATTTTTCAACATTCAATCAAACACTTATTCCAATAGCTTTGGACACTTTGAATTTCACATTACAATAAATTATTTTTATACTCTTTTGCAGATACTTCCACATACTATATTAGACACATTTACATTTTATTATAGGCACTTTTGTGGTTCGAAAGCAACTAGCGACGTGACAAAGAGACAGTGATCAGCACGATCCAGCAAGCGACAACTCGCTAGATCTGGAGTTGATCGGCAATGTGAGATTTGGATGTGAGTTGCAACGCGATCTAGAAGTGAGGGGCTGCGATTGACGAGGAGATCTAGAGGTGTGCAACTACAAAATCTAAAAGTGGATGACGACAGTTCGTTAGAGGCGATGGCAGCGACGGTGGCTACAGATGCAGTCTCGAAAACAAGGTAGGGTTTTTGAAAATAATGAGGAGTTTTGGTCCAGGGGTAAATTTGTCAGTTTCTTTAGTAGTTTGCGGGCTATATATAGAGGAATTAGGAATAGATTAGTATATCTAATTAGACATATATCTATAGGATAATAACTAGACTTTGGCTTATTTTCATGTTCTAAATGGTACCTAACTTTTAAATTTATCATATCGAATTACATAAACTTATATAGTGTGTCCTAATTAGGTATTTTCTATTAATTTCACCATTAAATATGATGGAAAATGCTGATATGACATTAAATAACACTAAAATAAATTTTTAATAATAATTTTGGTCCTCAAAGTTTTGCAATTATTAATTCTAATGCTTAAAATTCTAATATTTAAAATCAATTATGCTCTCACTAACCCAGCTCCCTCCCCCCTCCCCGAAGAACTACCCCATCATTGGTCGCAACAGCAGGATTTCCCCTCTCTCGACCAACAATGTCTTTCAAAGAGGACTCCTCTTGATCATAAAGCAATTATATTTAGGAATTCTACAGTGCCCGTACGGGCATTTGTTCAAACATTTGGCATGCATTTCTTATGAACCATAAACTAAACCAATCCAGCACTTACAAAATTGACATGAATCAAAATGATTTAAATTAACTTGTTTTTCAACAATAAAAAACCATTGAATGTCAGTATTTAAATTAATTGAATTATTTTGTGAATTTGAATCAATCAAAATAATGTTGGCAACTAATCTTAATTCTTCACTTCATCTGATTCAGCAGTTTCAGGGCGCAAGGATGAGCTATGGTGGCGGGGTAGTTAAAAGAAATCATTGATAGAAAAATTAAGAAAAAATGGGTCAAAGGGTCAAACAAGGCAGAGAAACTGAGTTAGGTTTTGGTGTTTGAGCCAAAGGATTTCATGGAGGATAAAAGCAGGTTGGCATCGACCACCTACTTTTCATTCTCTTCATGGTCGTCACCGGCGCCTTCAAGACCAAGCATAAAGGCATCGCCGGGGAGCATCTGGTTGCCGTCTCTTGCCCTTCCCTTTGCCGATTTGGTCATAGTGACAACACTCTCCTTTGCCGCTTCATCCACCATTTGGACCCTTCCGTCGTGTTTGAAAATCCATCGTCATCCTACCTCTTTAGGCCCAATGTTGCGATATTATGATGCCCAAATTGAAGGCCCTGAAGTGAGTCTATAGCGCCAATTTAGATTCCTTCTCAGATGAGGAATTCTCAAAGAAAATCCATGATTTGGCTTTGTAGCTATCTGATGGAAACTCCGGCGCTTTCGTTAGTAGTTGAGCATCTGATTAGAATTCTGGTGTATCCTAACTCCTAGAGAAGCGTTTGTGGAGGAGATGAATGAGAATTGGGGGTGAGATGTACAGTCTAGAGAATATGAAGGAGGATTACAGGTTCAAGAGATGAGGATTCATGTTGGGTTGTAGGTGGAGGAGATAAAAAAAATGAGATTCTAGTTTGGGACTTGGAGATATTGATTGGGGAGGTTTAAAAGTTAAGTTTATAAGATTAAGGTTTAGAATAAGTGATTGAAAAAGTTTTAGAATAGAAGTTGTTATTTTTAATTTATTTAGTATTATTTAGTATTAATTGATGGAAAGTATCAATTGGGATGCACAATATAATATTAGGTAATTCGATAAGATAAATTTAAAAATCAGATATTTATTTATGACACAAAAATAAGTTAGATACCAATAATAAACTTTACCCATAAAAGAAGTATTAGTTGTTAGATAAAAAATATACATAGTATTTGACTTATGTGAAAATGATCGTATGGTAGCGAAACATCGGGTGGACTGGAGTGGAGACTAGGGAAGGGGGTGATGCCCCTTTTGGAAAGGGTTCCCATCCCATCCCTGCATCGCATTATTTGTCTCACTCATCGGAATATTTATTACATACTCCAATGAATCTCCAGTCCAGACAGGTTCGTGAACCACGTACAACAACACAATCTTAATTTAGTCGAAGTCACCCCGTTTTAAGATTAGGACCGGGCTTTGCCTCTTATTTTAATCTCCTCTTCCCTCCCAAAGCTTCCTTCTGCTAATTACGACTACAGCTGGGAGGTCTAGCCTTCTCTGATCTCGGTACAGCACAATTAGGGGTCGATTATAACTATAAACTACGTGCCGTGGGACAGAAACAAACTCAATTCCAGCAAGTAGCTAGCTAGGATGGAACTTTTCCATAATAAAGATATCTCGTGGGAATTAAAGTAGAAAAAACAAAAACAAAGAAAAGAAAACACAAGGGTAGATTACTTGTCGCTTTCCAGCTAGCTATTTTTGGGTGTACAGAGCCCTTGGCACAAAACTTTTAGAGCATGGAAAACTAGTAGCATACTATATCCCAACTTGAACACTTATTCTTGGAGGAGCCAATGTAATTATAATGCGAATTGGTGGTGAGATGATGAGATCCATTAATTATTCCTCGTTTGACCGTGTGTGATGTTCCTTAGCCTCAATTCATGCACCCCATTAAGTGCTCACCCGTCTGTTTTTGTTTGATTTAAGTTACTTCACAGATGTTACAAAGATTCCTCTGCCAGACTTTTCAACAAGATTGATTTTATGTGTTAATGTAAAATTTTGAAACCCCGCATCTAGGTGATTTAGTTGGGATTTTGGTCTCCAAATTATATCAGAAATCACCTGTTCAAATCTGTTATTTTTTCATTTACATTGAAATAATACGTACTGATGGTCAAAAAATTGTTTCCTTGAAATGACAAATTTTGATAATTAAAAAAATGACACGTTGCTCTCTAGGCTTAGGAAAACTGACTAATTTCTCATAACTTCCACAAACTCTTAGATTCTTACTTATAAATGATTTTGAATATAAAAAAAAAAAAGAATAATAAGTGCTTTTTATTTATACATTAAGAATCGATAATGTGAGCTTTCCTTTTATCAATTTTTAATTTGCTGAGTTTTAGTTTACCGATTATATTTTTATCAAAAATATAAATATATGTTCACGTGCAATTTCATCATTATAAATTATGTGTATTATTCCTCGTCTTGTTTTAGATTGATGATTTGATCATCACCAAATGAAAAATAAATAATTTAAACTTCACATTTGAATTTAAATGGTTTACTAGTAGTTGACACGTGCAAAACTCATTGGTATGCAACTTTCTTTTCCATCACGAAATGGCTCTACTTAATTGGTGGTCCGGGAAAAAAGAGAATTCCTCCGACGGGCAACGTCAGGACGAGAGGGGACGAATCTACTCGGTCAACATTCTGGAAGGATCCAATGTCAATTCGGCTCTCTTCCCCAATAACATACACATACACAAGTATTGGTTTTAATAATCACTCATGAGAAAAATTA
The DNA here is from genome assembly GCA_005392925.1 of Aquilaria sinensis. Taxonomy (NCBI): domain Eukaryota; kingdom Viridiplantae; phylum Streptophyta; class Magnoliopsida; order Malvales; family Thymelaeaceae; genus Aquilaria; species Aquilaria sinensis. The sequence goes on from SMDT01000236.1 coordinate 170,021, forward strand.
TGTCCTCATATTTCCTTACTCCGGTATTATTAGGGACGTTATTAAACTAATGATCAATTAAAACTTTATAAGGTTGTAACATTTCTCAAGCTCAATATCAAATTAATTTTGAATTAGGTGAACAACTCATGCAAGACTTTATTCCCAAACTCGAAATGCTATGTATTTGTGAACATCATACATATCAATCATGTAGAGATTAATGCTAAATCTTTTGAATTTTTCACCAAAAATGACGTGTGAAAATATTTAGATGCCGTAAAAATTTAGTACAAGTATCTATTAACAAAATATTTTTGGGATAAATTTCACCATAGGTCCCTTAGTTTAGTTTCATATTCTGAATTGATACTCTACTTTAAAATTATTCTATCGAAGTCTATTATCTAGTACAATGCATTCTAATTGGGACATTTCCCTCAATGTTATTGATTTAAAAATATTGACGTTGTATTAATTAACATTAAAATAAATATAAAATAATAATTTTTGTCTCAAACTTTTTCAACAAATAATGTTAAATCTTAAACTTCTAAAACTAATGTTTACATCCCTAAGCTCATCCATTCTCTACCCAAATCTCATAACTGGTCACTGTTTGACACCAAATAAAGTCAGACGAGATGGGGTGACAAGTCAGAGGCAGAGGCAATCAGATTTGGCACCATTTTCCACCAAAACTAGCATTCCTCTTCTCCTTCATCACCTTCTACCTCTTGGTCCCATCCTAATGTAATCTTCTTTTCAATAAAATTGCATCATGATGTAAGGAAACAATAGGAAGCCGCAAGCAACAATTACAACAATTAGAATCACAACATCAGGACCAATTAGAGCTATGGAAATAGACTATTTCACAAAAAGCCCAAAAAATTGTAAATCTAAGGTAAGATTCTGATCAACACCCAAAGAATCCAAATCCAATCAGAAAATCAAACCAAATCCACCAATCCAGACACAAAAATGGATCTACTCGCCTCCCTAAACGAAGGAAAGCAAAGGAATTTCTCTTTGTTGTTTCTCTCGTCCTGGTCTTCATTAGGATCTCTGCCTTTGCCCCCACCATTGCCGCACTGGTTCCCGCAGTCCCCAACGAGAAAGAGGAGAAGACGTATAATGTGGTGGGTTTGGGAGATGGCCTAGGAGAATGTGAGGAACTTGGCTTTGTTTTGGATATACCTTAACTAAAATTAGTGAAGTTGACTCGTTCAAAAACTACTCAGATGGGATGATTTTTTCAAGAGTGACAGCCAGGGATCCACTAACCATAACGAATGGTTCACCAGCTACACCATTGATAGCAATGTGGCCTTCAAGAACTTTACTGGCTACTACGCAACATTCACGAGCAGAGCTAGTGATTTCAACAATATCAGAAGCCAATCAATGTACCAACTCTCTAATTTACCACCCCTTTCCTTAGCCAAGAAATCCCCCAGCATCATCTTGTGTTATCTGTTGCTGACAATGATCTTCAGTCTAGGTTTATGAAAATCAAAGAGGAGGGTCAAGAGAGGAGAAGAGTAGGCATGTTTGAGGAATCTTGTAAAATTCAAGGTGTCAATACTTGATTTAGAATTTTAAGGTTGAGACTTCTTTATTGGCAAAGTTAAAAGACTAAAATTGATATGTTAAATTTATTTTAGTTTTAATTAACATCACATTAGCAATTTATACCCGATTTATCCGTGAAGAAAAAACTTAATTGTGACACACAATATGAGGAGAGGGATTTCAATAAAACAACTTCAAAATAAGGTACCAATTTAAAACAAAAATAAACTAAGAAATCCCAGTCCAATTTCAACCCTACTTTTTTATAGTGGGAATATTATTTGGCGAAGGCAGGCTATAAAATAGTCCACTTGGCCATCTGCTGGTGCGTCAGCCGATGAAATCACGAGCAGCTCCACATACATGCATCAACTGTTCTTTGGACATTTGATCCCAAAAAATTTTTAAAAAAAAAAAACGTGAACTCTCTGTGTACTGTATGGAGCTACCCTGTTGCAAACTTGCAATTCGACCCACACCCGTTTATTACTCTACTTCCTTCCCAATTTCATTTTTTTTTTTGTCTCAGACGTCTCTTGTAATGTATGTACTTCACTACAACAACAAAATTTTCGATGCCTGAGATCGACTGTACCTAGATTTGCCACTACATATATGCGTCCAGTTACTTAGCACCCAAGATAACTATAGTCGTGAGCTATGACCATCGCATGCAAATGCGGAAAGACAGAACACAGGGGAGGGTGAAGTAAATGCCTCTGATTTCGTATATCATCTTGAATTTGAATGTTTCTGTATGCAACATCTCTATGATGGAAGCTAGCTGAAAAACTGATTGCGGGCAATAAGATAATTGTAGCTTTCCTTCTGGACCTCCCCACCAGGTCTCTCATCCAATATTTATCTGCTTCAACAATCTTCGGAGCTCGGTTGCTATTCCCTGCAAGACAACAGGTTTCTGTATGAGCCCGTTTATTCCGATCTGCGTACATTTTCGCCACATTTCTTCATCAGCACTAGCACCCATGGTGATTATCAGAGGCCAGCTACGACTTCTGTACTTCCGGATTCTCATTGCCACTTCAAACCCATCCAACTCAGGCGCCTGAAGATCCAAAATAATAATCTGGAAAGGTGAGGAGGCTGGGCCAATGGCAATGGCACTTAGGCATTCAAACCCAGAAGAAACTGTGGTAACAGTGCAGCCCAACTTCTCAAGTAGCTTTCGAGTAACACCTCTGTTTAGGTCATCATCATCAGCCAATAAAACTTGCAAACCCCTAAAGATAGAGTTCGACTGAGGCTGCTCCAAAGACTCGGCATTCCCAGTTATTGTTATTGCTATTGATGGCCGGACTTGAAACCGCAAGACAAGTGCCATGCTCTGTGCAGGACCTCCAGGGTTTTGGACTACCCAGATGTTCCCATGCATCATCTGTAATTTCAAAAGGTGAACGGAAAGTCCTCAGGAGGACAGACAATTGCTTCAGTAGCTAGATTCATTCATCACAAGGCACATCAAACTTACTATTTGAAATTAGAAACTACCTATATATGCAACAGTTCCCATTCGTTTGCAGTAAAACCAAAGAATAAATTGATCAAATCTATATATGATTCTGCTCTAACTGGGCAAGCAATAAAATTTAATCTAGTTCCAATAAATCAAATTCTGAAGTCAAGGTCAAAACAAACCTATAGCCAACCAAGAAAAGGTGAAAGAACAATCATCCTAAACAGATGCAGAGTAAACATGAAAAACTAGATGCACGAACTTTGTCATAATTGAACAGAAGAGCAGAAAGTTTACTTGACACGCAGCCTGATTATCTGACTAGCAGTGAAGTAAAGATCCAACCATCTTTAGACCATAAAACAATCCCTAATCTACACGTTTTTACCAGGAAAAGCCCAAAAGAAGAGAGAGAGAGAGGGGGGGGGGTGAATAAAGCATCTAACCTCTTTTACAGCTTACCTAAAATACATTTATATTGAAAAATCTTACCTGCACTAGCTTTTGGCAGATGCTGAAGCTCAGGCGCTCCTCAACTCCATGGCCGCTGTATCTCTGACCACCATGCTGTAACTCTGATATGGACCCACTATCTAATGGATCACAACTTTGGTCAATGCTCATTTCAAACTTGATATATACATCGGTATCAGAAGCTTGCCTCCAGCGTGCCCTTCTCTGATCATTTCGTTCTTGACTCCCACTTTCTGAGTACACCCGGAATAATACAGTGCCTCTGTTATTGGCCCCCAACAGGCTCCCAATCATATGAAGTATCAGCTGAATAACTCTCCTTTCATCTCCTATCACGTGATCAGGTAAGGACCTCTCAATCTCTGCTGAAAAACAAAACCCCCTGCAGACAGATAAGCATTTAGCAAGGCAAACTGCTTCTCTTATTGTAGAATGCAACTGGAAGGATCGAATCTCCAATGGGAATCTTCCACTATCTTTAACTGAAATGTCCATCACATCATTTACCAAGGTTGATAGGACATTACCGGTCTTCATCATTGAATCAATAATAATTCTTTGATCATTTGTCAAATCACCATCATGCATGACTGAAAGCAATCCTAAAATAGAACTCAGTGGCCTTCTCATGCCATCACTCATTACTTTCTGAAAAGCATTTCTAGCTTGGGTTGCTCTCATAGCATTCTGCCTTGCTAGTTGCAATGCCCGATTTTGCTCCTCTAGTTTTTCCCTCATAAGTTGGGACTCTTCAAGAACAGCAGCATGAGACAATGCCACTGCTACCTGATCCGCCACCACCTTAACTATCTCCAGCTCCTGGTTACTCCATGATCTAGACTGTCCACTTGGTAAAACACAAACCAAAATAGCATAACATGTCTTCATAAGCTCAGGAGTTCCACCTTTAAAATTTGAAACCCGAAGCATTGGCATTCTAATTGCAGCCACAGGTCCTGGTGGTACTCCATATTCTCCACGGCTTGCATCAGCAAGTGCAGAGTCTGGACTGATAACAATCACATCATCACTCCCTTTTGCCCTTGCAACATCTGGGTTGCCAATAGGAATATTGATGTCGTATGAATAATTCCTACCATTTAATGCATGAGTAAGGTTCATCTCCGTCTTCATCTCATTAGGCATCCAAACTGCACAATTCTGCAAGCCTAATGTCTTGGAGAGCTCAACCAAGGTAGTGTACAAAATTGTATGCCTATCAAGCGATTTACGAATCTCTTGCGTTAGCATTCGGACATGCATACCAGTTTCTCTCTGCTTCATTATAATCCCAACTTCCCTACCAAGGTCCCATGCCTTCTTCTTCAGCATGAACTCCCTCACCTTCACTTTCAGAAGCAAAGGGATAAGGGTAACAAGAGTTATAGCAGTGGCACAAGACACCAGGGCAGTGAGGATCTTGAACACCGTGAGGGCGAGCATGAGCTGGAACGGGTGGGGACCATACGTCCACCCATTGAGCAGGTGTGTCATTCCACACAGCACAATAAAAGCAATGAACTGAGAAAGGACCCATTTGAATGGCACGTTTGAGCAGCTAACAAAGTATAGCAGCTCCAATGGAATGGAGAAATAGGCCACAGCAATCAGAAAATCACTCACTCTCTGTGTCTCCAGGATGCTCTCGATACTCCATAAACTTCCCTCATCATCACAATTGCACCGTGACAAGCCATTGTCTGCTGTGGATAGGGATATTAGCAGAGAAGAAATCAACAGCCCTGGAGCCAATGCCTTCAACATTGCATCCAAATGGACTGCTACTCCCTCATTCAATCCATCCGTTTTGATAAATTTATTGGCACTTCATCTGCAAGCTAACACATTGGATTCCTCCAATCTTCTCTGTCCATAATCCGCAATAACAGGGAGAAACAGACAAATCTGCATTTACGATCCCATTGGAACGTACAAACAAGTTCACCGCAATTAATCCACAGACATGATGCACAGCACAAAATCAGGAAACCTGCCTTATGTTTCTTATCAACTGATTCAATATTTATTCGTCCACCAGTTAGTAATCAAAATTAGGATTTGCTGGAGCACGGCAAGTAAGAAGCAAGAGTCGTTCTTGGAGTGAGAAACAATATTTTACAGCCCATAATAGAAACAAAATATCGAACTAGGGAAAAGCCCCACAAAGAATAATAAAAGAAAGAAAAAAGAAACACCGAAACAAGAAATCTAAGAACACAAGTGGAAAACCCACCAACTACTTCATACCCCAAGAGGCAAACAATAGATGAAAACAGCGGGCGAGGAGAGAGAAACGGTGAAATGGACATACCGGAGAAACAAAACCCAGAAACCAGATTCAGATCTTTATGTCTTCGGTCGAACAGAACAGGCATTACGATCTGCCCATCCGCAGCATCAATATACAGAGGGAAGAAAGGAAACGAGCCAAATACAAAGCTCCGCGGAAACCCCGAAACCCGAGAAAGGAAAAAGTAAAAGAAAAGATTGTTGTGAAAGCCTCCCTCCGCGTGAACCGCCAAGAAAAAGCCAATATGAGAAAAAAGACCAGCAGCGGCGAAGAAGACTATGAGGATTAAAAAGGTGAATAAATCAGCATAAAGAAAAACGACAACGAGGACGAAGAAGAAGAGCTTTTTCCTCCTGGAAAGAAAGAACAAAATGGATCAGTTGTCCAAATTCCCAACGGAAAAAACGCTCACAATCACAAAGAGAGTGGTTTTACTGTGGGAGAGGAAATGGGTTTGCGTTGGCAATGAAGGAGTAAAGATTCAGCGCCGTTGTTTTTTGTGGGAAGCTGAATACTACGGAGAAGGAGAGAGAGGGGCGGGACCCAATTCTTACATGAAGAGAACTTGGACGCTCTTTTGAACAAACGTCCTCGTCACACCCAGAAAGATTTGTTTTTCTTCTCTCCCTGTCTCCGAAGCAGACCCCCAAACCCAAATGTGTTCCTTTCATTATTTTAATTTAATTACGCTCTTAATTAAATAATCTAATTAATTACTCCCCATGGTAACCCTTCGTCCCTTCCGATCCAATGCCCAAAGTACCCGCCATCCTTACCGTCACAAACGGTAATTTTTCGAGTTTGATATATCATTTATATTTAGTTTAAAAATAATGTGAACGAGTTTTTATTCAATTAAAGTCAAGCTATTTGTTTAAACTAAGAAAAAAATTTGAAATCAGATTGAGTCAAGCCGAGTAACAAACAAATCAAGCTTTATTTCAATTGTATATTGAACTTTAAATTTTATTTAGGCTTGATTTGATAATTTTTTGAATAAGTCATGAACAAGTTTTAAACCAAGTCAAACTCAAACCAAGCTCGACTTATTTGTTCATTTTTCATCCTTATCCATGTCATGCGGTCTTCTCCTTACAAAACTGTGATTGGACAGTTCGCGGCCATCCATAATGGTTACATTTATTATGTATTTTCCTTACCAAAATTCCTTACCTTGGATTAAGTAATTTTTGTTATAAAAATAATTACATTTTTGTGTTAAACTTAAACTATGAGAATTTTTTAAGCTAATTTTCTTATGTATTTAATTTTAATATTAATTATCAATTCATAACTTGGTATGTAGATTGTATGAATATAAACAAACAAAACGTTTGATGGACTGTCAATGAACAGTCGGTAGATGTTTGTTTATATTCATCTATTTTGTTAAACAAATGAATACAAATAAAAATTTATATTTATTTATTTAAATGAAAGAGCACCGAGAAGGATGAGATTCATTCATTTATGTTAATGAAAATGTTTTGTTAGCGTTCACTTATATTCATTTATTTGTTTATTCGTTTGTTTATTTTTTTATTATTACATACATACTCCATAGTTATTAGCATTCAAGCTACTTATTGGATGTTTAGGAATGTTCATACATTTATTGGTTTTTCATTTTTTTATATTCAATTATTTGGAGCCAATTTATTTTAACTTAAGTCAACTTAATATAAAATGACTTATTTTTATTTTTACATTTTTTCCAGAACCAATTTCATTTAAAAACTAATATTATGTAGATGTAATAATCCATTTGGAAGTAAATTTTCATAAAGTAATTAAATTTGTATAAATTTTTTCTATGTTCAGGTATTAAAAAGAAAAATCCTAAAAAATTTAATAAAATTATAAAAATTATATTTTTACTAGATTATGAAACCTACATAATATTGATTTCAAATGAAATTGATCTAAGACCAAACGAAAAAAAGATGTAAAAAAAACCATTTTAGATTAAGTTGAAACCAATTGGCTCTTGATTATTTATGTATTCACAACCACATTCAATTATGCTGTTCACAGGCAAGTGTTCATAAAAACTAAACAAACGAACACACACGCCCTATTTATAAATGATAAACACAAATACAAAAATAAAATTTATTTAGTGTTCGTGTTTATTTTTATGTGTGATAACAGTTAAAGGAGCGAATCCAAACAACACAAACATATTCTATTCATGTTCATTCAATTCAAGTACAACAGTATTATTTTGAACACAAAAAAAAAATAAATAAATAAAAGAAGGAGGAGGAGGAGAAAACATTAAGCTAAAGCCCGCATTGGCAATTGAACTTTCATGTTTCTACCAATCTGACACCTAAGCTTCTTCTTGTGCTGACATGGCCCCTGAACTTCTCCAGTTATACCTGATTGAATTAATTAAAACTTGACTGAAATTTTAGTGACGTCCTCATAGAATTCTATTGGAAATTACTAAAACTGAAATAAAAATTTTAACTACCCACTTTCTGGTACTCTTGTTGTGAGTTTTTTTTATTCAAATATAGATGCAAGAATTACAATATGCACCAAAGTTATAAACATTGTAACAAATATCATACCTTTCTTTCCACAGGTACCATGAAGGTTGAACATTCAAGGGATAAATGCAGGCCTGAAGCACGTGACCACCGACCTCGACAAGTACACGCGTGATGATGCGCGTGCGAGCTATTCGATTCGATAGAATTAAAAGTCGAGATGGGAGAGTGGTGATGGCCTGACCACCATGGCATCCCCCACATTGGAATTGTATCCCCGGTCTACTGTTTTCGCAATCCTGGTTTTATTCAACTGCACACGCACTTGGGGTCCATTTTTAATACTGTAAACACGGATAGGTTTGGTGAATCATTGTGAATTGTTAGACAGGTATTTGTTTTTATTTATTTATTTAGTTAATTGTAAATAATTGAATATAGATTTTTTTTATTTGATTAGTTAAACAAATGAACATGAATAAGGTTTCATCTGTTTATTTTTGTTGATGAATAGTTTAATTATTATTCATTTCTGTTTATTATTTGTTTGTTTGTTTATATTTGTGCATTTGTTTATTTATATATTAGTTATACATTTATTATTATATATATTTATTTATTTTTTCATTTATATTTATGAATAGTTCATTTAGGATTCATGAATATGTTCGTTTGTATATTCGTTTGATCTTGTTCACAAATAGTTCATTTAGAGTTCATGAACGCATTCATTCGTATATGTTTGTTTGAATTACAATAATATTTTTATAAATGAATGAACACAAACACTATTTGGTTATAAACAAAAAAAAATGAACAAAGCAAGTGTGTTTGTCTATTTTTGTGTTCATGTTCATCAAAAAGCAGTGGCGTAGCCAGAAACTTAAGATTTGGGGTACGAAACTGATTCTTAAATCCTTGTTAATTATTTGATAGTTTTCAACTATTTTGGCCTTTATTAAGCTTTTTGTCATTTTTTGCCACTAGATCTAACGAGAAATCATATGGAGATATACATAAAACTAGTTCATCAATTAAGGGCTTTTTTGTGTTCAAAAAATTTTGTTAGAGGGTATTGTTCTACAAAAATACAATTGAGAGAAAAACTTAAACAAATTTAAGAAATTATGAGCTTTCCAAGAGTTCTACCTTCATTTATTATGTTACAAGTAAATTATACCAACATTATTGACAATAAAAAAATGTTCTATATAAATATTGAGAAATGAAATAAACTAATTTGATATCATTAATATATAGCTTTTTTTTTTTGTAAAGATACTTTTACCAATATACCTTATAATTTTTTTTTTCAAAATTATTGGTGCCATGACACCTCCTCACACCCCCTTGTTGGAATTTAGTTAGCAAAAGTGATTGCTAAATTCTATAAACGCACTAAGATATACTTATTTTACTACTAATTTGTGTAATCACACCATATGTTGGTGCTGTCACACCAACTTACATCGTCGCTTCTAACATTAACTAGTGGTACTTAATTGGTTATGTTGTGGCAAATTTATGTGACACATCATCACCTTTGAACTAGTTGAGATATGTCATGTGACAATTATATGACGTGTACATATATACCTTGACGTATGGGATAATTGTTTAACAACCACATCATAACTACTTATACTATGATAAATTATGACATTTAGATAACATGACATACCCATCACAATATATATAACCCTTGAGGAGGTAGTTATGCATCATAACTACCCTAATTAGATAAATAACATAATTTTTAGTGAATGATCATGTTTTAGGAGAATTTAACAATATCTAGGAGATAGTTATGACTTTGATTTAAGGAGCACAAAAGAGTTATAATTATATGGCCGAACCAACACATTCTTTCTAAAGGTGGTTATGGCCTTATTTTAAGGAAAAAAGTTATAGGTGGATAAGAATATATATTTATGAACTAGTAAAACCTTTAATAAAAAGTTATAACTTTTTTATGAAGGGTTATGATCCCTTCATAAGTGTCAATTCACTTTCTATAAATAGATGGTAGTAAAATTGTGCAAAAGAGGTTACAGGGCATAACTTCTAGAGGCTCTAGTTTTTCTATTTCGCTCCACACACTTCTCTCTCACCATAAAGAGAATTTTGATCAAGTATTGGGTATGAACCAGTATATTTAATTACTTATATTTCCAAGTTAATTAAATATCTGATCATGGGTGTTCACAATAAGTCACATCTTTCATAATAAGTTCAAAAAGGCACCTTTCATTAAGGAGACTATTACTCAATTCTTCAATGATAGCCAAGTACATATTAATTTTTACATTTATTTGATATCCTGAAAATTAAAGTGTTCATTCGTTGTACACTAAATTTCCTTCACCCCTAACTACGTCACTGATTAAAAGTTAAATGAACAAACACAATATGATATGTTCGTATTTGTTCGGTTTGTCTACAGTCGTATCCTTTTTTGGGGTGGAATTTCTTTTCATATTTTTCTTCACACTTGTCTTTCGTATAAATATGACTATGTGATATATTTTGAAATGTGAAAACATCTTGTGGAAAAAAAACTTTCAAAATCTTAAAACGCCATTCAAAGAATAGTTCTCCTTTTTCATTTTCATATTTTTATTGTATAGTTTTTTTTTTTTTTATGAATCCATATAATTTTAGATAAAAGGAACCAAATATCCCTAAACTATGACTCATGCTGTTTGACATCCTTAGAACTATCAATTTTTACACAAGTTCATCAAGGAACTATATATAATTAATATTGCATCATTCATACTCTATAAGTTTTATCGCTAAAATGGATCAAATTGAGTAAATGAACTAAATTAGGTGTCTAAAAAATTAATTTGACCATAAATATGAACAATTTTGAGTTTCAAAGTTTTGATGAGGATTTGGAGATGCTAGGTTATGATTTTAGAGTTGGTACTTTAGCAAAAGTTGTAAAGGATAGCAAGAAGATTTGAATAATAGGAACATTTCAAAAATTTGTAAATTTTTTACTGTTAGCCATTACAGACAATGGCTAGGAGTGGTGGTTCATTAAAGCTGATAACCAAAAATTTCAGACTTTTAAAAAAAATTTATATGGTGCAATTCTTCTTGTTCTCTGCTATAACTTTTACTAAAGCATCAACCCAAAATCATAGCTATATCCACCTCAAATCAAGTAGAAATTTTGTTGAGTTCCAAAGGTTTAGTGGGGATATGGAGGAGATAGCCTAAGATTTTGGATTTAATGCTTTTGCAAAAATTGTAGAAAAGTGTGAGAGGAATCCAACCATATAAAAATTTTTGAAAATTTGGAGCTTTTTGTCACCTACTACCATGAATCACCACTTTGTACCACCTTCTGTGGCAATTGATAATGAAAAATTTATAGACATTTAAAATGTTTCTATGATTTAATTAATTTTTTCTCTTCTCTACAACTTTTATTAAAACATCAAATGCAAAATTTTAGCCCATCACCTTTAAATCCTCATAAAAACTTTCAAACTCAAAATTTTTATGGATAATTATAATTTGTCCCCTGAGATTTAGCTAAAATTACACTTTGCCGCCAGCCTTTTTAATACAATCCGATAATAACTTATGAAATCTTAATTTAGACATTACGGTAGCCATTTTCAAGTAATCTCAATCTGTATAGTATTTTTTTTACAGTTAATGGACATTTTAAATTATCAGTTTTTTTTACTGTATTTTTTTTCAAAATTTAAAGCATGATTTTTTGAATGTTAATTAATTATAAAAAATACTATGCATATTGAAATTACTTGAAGATAATAATCATACAGTCTAAATTAAGATTTCAGAAGTTATTTTTAGATTGTATAAAAAAGACAAGTGTAAAGTTTATATTTTTTAAACAAAATAGGCAAATTGTAATTTCACTTAAACCTTATGGAGCAAATTGTAATCAACCCAAAGGTTTATGGTGAAGGAGAATCAGTGTAATAAACTTGTCCTCCAAGGTAGCAACATTTTACCTACGACAGGGTTTTAAATATGGATGAATTGCATATATTGATCCTTAAATTATACCCTTCATTATGGAATGTTCATTAAATAATCATACTCAAAAACCAAATTTTAGAAATTTAATAAGGGTAAAGTTCACCACGGGCCCTTTAGCTTATTTCTTGTCCTAAACAAGTACCATACCTTAAAATCATCCTATTGAAGTACCCTACATAATTATGTGTGTCCCAATTAGGTGTTTTTTTTATCCATTTTACAATCAAAATGGGCAGATTTTACTGATGGGGCATTAATTAACATTAAATAAAAATAAAATAACAACCTTGGTCCTTAAACTTTGTCAATCAATAATTCTAAACCTTTCAAACTTCTTGAACATCAAGAACCAACCCATGCTTTTAAAGTTTCTCTTTTCTGGCCATAAAAAAATCAATTTATATGGTTTATCTATCATTTGAAAAAAATAAACAACCCAGAGTCCTAGATCAACATGCTTCCCGAACCTTTCTCACCCAATTACCGTTGGTAATGGACCTACTGGATCAAGTAATTCCTTTCCCCCTTTTCTTGACACAACTCCTAGATTAGGCGATTCTGCCTATATTGCCATGAAATCATTGTTGCTGTCCAAATTTGTTATCGCCATATGAAATCGCTGTTGACTTCCGAAATCATTATCGCCATCCAAAATTGTGCATTTGATCATGAGGATGCATGAAATCTAGGAGTTCCGATCTACCCCGGTTTGCTTATTGTCACCACGAAATCAATCGTGCATCCTTGTCTTTATCATCCGATCGCTGGCTCGATGAAATCGCAAAGGTCACACTTCCTCGTCCTCTTCTACTGGGAGACTGCTATTGCCACCAAATTGAGGCGAAGTGGGAAGCCATAAATCTACAAGCTTTATTGCTGTTATGCATGGTGGCAAAATCAAACGAATTTCCAAAATTAATCAAAGGGACATGGCAGATAGTAGGAATTGATTCGAGTTTGAGATTTGGTGTAGGTTATGTGAGAATCTAATTATGGTTTTTGAAATCAAAAAGTTTTGTTTAAAAAGTATTTATTGGAAATTCCATGGTTTTATTGGGTAGGGTTAATCTTTGGATGTTCTTGATGTCCTTGTGTTTGAAAGAAGAAAATAAAAATTTTGGGCTCCTTTTTTATATTCAAGAAGTTTGGATGGGTTAAAAGGATTGATTAAAAAAGTTTTAAGGACCAAAATTGTTATTTTTATATTTATTTTAATATTAATTAATGTGACATCGGTAAAATCCATCCATTTTGATGATGCGATGGATGAAAAATACCTAATTTAGATATACATCATTAGATAGGATACTTATTTAAGACAAAAAAAAACTAAGAGACCCCCAATGGAATCTATCCAATTTAATAAGTAGTTTGCTTTGAAAAAATGAAAAAAAAAATTGTATTTGTACAACAATATTCATTGTCCTTTTTTAAGAGAGTCGTACTCTTATTTAACTGTGTATATTTAGACCTAATTAATTTAATTTAATTCACTTAATCTAAAATAATTTTTTTTATTTTTACATTTTATTTACCTAGAACTAATTTTATTTGAAAGTCAATATTATATAGATAAAATAATCCATTTGAAAGAAAATTTTCATGATGTTATTATATTTTTATAAATTTATTATTTTTTAATACCTAAAATTAAAAAAAATTCATAAAAATATATAAAAATTATAAAAATTATATCGGGGATGGCTCTACTCCCCTGCCCCCCCCCCCCCCGGACAAGCACCTCCACCCATACCTACACTTCTTTGATGGTCACCTTTCCCCAGGCTTTATGAAAGTTAATGTGGATGTGGCCACCTCTTCCCCCCCCAGACATAATTCCACTACCATGGTGTTTTGTGATTAAGCAATTTTTACCTCTTTTATTTCATCTGTGTGTTTTGAGAAGTGAAATGAGCAACCTACCTTAGTTGAGGCTTTGGCCATTCTCTATGGCATGATGGAATTGAAAGCTCAAGGGTGTCAAAGACTCATAGTGGAATTGAAGATTTAGGTGTTGGTACGAGAGCTGCAAAAGCCTGGAGGTCCCCCACGTCATTAATGATATTAGAAGGCTAGCTTTGGCTTTTTTTTCCCATTTCCTTTGTTTTGGTATCGCATTCACTAAACATTACTACTCATTCTAAAGCGCACAACGGCCCCCTGCCATTGGCCCCTTTATTTGGCCTCTTTGATACCTATTGTGGTTGAACTCTTCTCTTTATAATTAATCAATGATCAATATTTTTCTTTAAACCAAATTATATTTTCAATGAATTATTACACTTATACAATATTGAATTTTAAATAAAATTAATTCTAGGTAAAAAAAAAATAAAAATAAAAATAAGTCATTTTGGATAAAATTGCTTAAGTTGAAATGAATTGGGTTGATATCTTTGTATAGGACTTATTGGAACAGATGTTAAGAGTTTGAGAATTTCTACCAATGTTTTAAAAGATTTATTTTATGTAGTATTACTTATTCATTAATATACATAAGTATTTAAAATTTAATTTTTTAAGTTATAGATGTAGCATGACTCTTTAGTTGTCGACACTTAGCCAAACTGGCTAAGTGGATATTATGTAGGTGCAGAGTTTGACTCTAGCCTTATTCACTTCTGCATAAAATGCCACTAAATATTGATTTGTAAATCATCTAGATTTCAAAAAAGTTGACATTCTTTATTCCTATTTACTCGTAAAGAATGTTTCGTGAACAAAAAAAAAAAAAAGATGTTCACCTAATTTATTTTCTTGTCCTCAATGAGTCACTAACCTCCAAGTTGTACTATTAAAGTCCCTGGGTCCATTTCGTTATTTTAATTGTTACCTTTGACGGAATGGTAGTAGAAAATGTCCACTCTAGTCCTTAGATTTTTTCATCATACTCCTAACATCCTAAAACTTATAGATCTAACACTTCAACCACCATGTTCACCACAAAACTTTCTCCTTTTGCCCATAATGCCACTATTTGTGACCAAAAGTGTTCGGGTGGATTAGACCGATAAGGTTGGCATTACAAAGGTGGAGGTTGTAGAGGAATGAGTGTTTGGTGCCATAGACGATGCCTACCTAATAGTGAGTAGAGGTTGAGTTATTCAGATGCAAGCGCGAATATTATGAGTATGAGCTAGGAAAGTAAACAGTACTTGCTTATCCAAGATAAGCTTTGAATGATCCACCAACACATGAAAACAACTAAAAAAATAGAATAAGAAAATGCAATAAAATCACTACCATTAGAGCACGTACAAGTCTATTATTAAGGAATTGGAGGAAAAAATAATCAAAGAACAAAGTTCTTTATTAAAGAAATCCACCGGGTCTTGGAGGCAACTGGAGACAACAGTTGTTGGGGATCCTAGAAGTAGTATGCTAGTGAAAGTGAGAAGTTAGAGGAGTAGTTGAAGAGGTAAAGGAGACAAGTTGACAACATTATGACCTGGATGCGTCGCAGATGGCGGCATTATAGGTGGAGGGAGAAAGTCTTGAGTGAATATGGTGGTTGAAGTGTTAGATTTGTAAGCTTTAGGATATTGAGAGCATGATGAAAAAAAATATAGGAACTAAAGTAGGCATTTTCTGTTAAGAATCTGTTTAAAGTAAGGAAAAATAACAATAATGCCCCTGAGGTATGGTGAAACCTATAGTTTCATCCTCGCTATTTCAAAAAACCTACAACCACTCCCCTAAAAGTTTAACATATGTACACTTCCCCCTCCAACCTTAACCCCGTTAATGACCTGTTAAAACAAAAAAGGAAAAACTCGTTTCATCTCTCTTGCCTTCTTCTATTGATAATTTTGCCCCCCTAAACTTCTGCATTCAACTTTGCCCACCATCTTTTCTTCTTTCTTCTTTTTTCTCATTGATCTGTTCTATCTCACCCCCGGCCATTTTATAGAGACAATCAGCTAGATGGATTCCGGGTTTTCAAAGAGATCCCATCGACACTTCTGTCATTCGCACTCATCCACAGCGGCTACCTCCCCCGTCGCTGTCAGTTGACGACCCGTAACCCAGATGGGGCGTGAGACCAGAGACCACAGTTAGTCACCGACGATCAACGAGACCAGAAACCGCAGTCAGTAGCCGACCCGAAACCCAAACGCACAAAACCAGAAACCGCCGTCAACCACGTATGATCGACGAGAGCAAGACGTTTGCTGCTGCAAAATCGAGAGGAGCAACAGTGAGATTAGGACACTAAATCGAGAGGATCAGATGTGGCTCCCAGTCGTTCATGATTCCCAGCAGCCAGTCGTTTACGATTCCAGGCGAGATTGAGCGCCGCTGCCTCCTCTGATCAATCTTCACACCGCCATCTCCTCAAATCCCTTTCGCCCCCCCACCGGCCATCTCCACAGCAGTAAGTGTAGGGCCGATGGGGAAGCTCTACCGTCGTCGACCGGGTTCACCACTGCAAGAGACACAACGTTTTAGTGATGATGGATATAAGGCCGGCAAGACGCGATGACGGCAATCGGATTCATGAGGATTAGATGCTAGAGAACAATTGAATGGTGGAATCGAAGATCAGTGGACCTAGGATCTGATTGTTTTTTGTTCAGACTTCAGATTGTTAGATGTAAAAAGTTTGAGGCAAAATTTTTATGAAAAAAGTCAAGTGGGTAAAACAAGTATTTTTTCTCTTTTCTGTTGATGGGTAAGTATGTGTTTTAACGGATGTTAACGGCGGAGTGGGTAAATATAGGGATTTTAAGTTTTTGAGAGGGGCAGAGCAGGCTTTTGAAATAGAGATGATGAAACTGTACGTTTCACCGTGTCTTGGGGGTTATTGTAATTTTTTCTTAAAAGTAATGGTTAAAGTGATGAAAGGGATATAAAGTGACAAAATTATGAGATAAGAGATTTTAATAATACAACTAGAAAATAAATGAAATTACCCTTTAAAGAAGAAAAACAAACACGTACGAACAAAACATAAATTAAAAGAAGATGCATATATATGGATCCTTTGCGCAAAGTGGACGTAGGCGTACACCTAATCATGAATCGAGACTACTACTTTCCTTATTCGTGAATCGATATACGTAGATATGGCTTTTCTTTTCTAACCATGTTGTTAACAGACAGACTTGAGATATTATCTTCAAACAACCCACACTTTACCTTTCAATTTGTCTGTGGAATTTGAAAAAAAGCAAAGAAAACCGGGATCATATCACACAAATTCCACCCACAGTTTTTGAAAGGAAATGTCTCCTGGGTTTCTCACCGTCACATCACGGGGCACAAAACAAGCCATCCTAACATATATACTTAAATTTACTTGCTGAATAATTATGAAACATAAGCTTGACCGCACATCTTAATTATCTTTAAACCGGTACTTCATTTTAATTAAAAATTAGTCAAATGAAATATTATAAAAAAAAATGGCATAAGACTATGAAGATCAACAAAGAAATAAAATTGGTCACCAAAATGACTATGTATCACTACAATATCAAATGAAAGAAAGATAATCAAATTGAGGCAAGCCTTTCATAAAAACTAGAATAAACATAAGATAAATCACTCGCAAATAACAAAAAAAAAATCAAAATTAAAGATGAACAAATAATCAAAACGAACAATGGATGACTAGACTAAATAAAAAATGAATTAATATGTAATAGTGGATTTGCTTATTCCATCAAAAAAAGATTTGTGTATAAAAAATATAATAGAAACAATAAAAATCATCTAAATCTACTATATATGACTAAAAATAAGGATAAAAAACCAGATCTTCATATCCTCACCCGATTGATCTCCAAATGACATCAATTATAACAGAGTCATAGCAATAGATACCTATTAAGAATAGTTATTAGATAAGACAACTTTCATAAGAAAAGCAGCCATAAGCTCCATAGAGAACGAAAAAACAGGAAAAAAAAAAAAAAGAGCCCGAAAATGAAAGATCTTAACAGAAAGGTCTAAACGCATTTTTAGCCTTTAAACTCGAATGACTTATATACTTAATCAATTGAATATCAACTCAGTCCAACTCACCCTCCAACTTGATAAAATGGTATAGTTAAGCCCTTTCCCTCCTCTAATTTGTTACGTAAATGTGTTGAAAGTTCACTAGCTTTATTTTTTGTTCATTTTTGTCCCTAATCTCATAAACTTAGTCATTCTTTCTCCAACTTTTTGAAAAAACATAAAAATTCTTTCCTCATTTGAACCTATGCTTGACTCGAGGGCAGATTTGAAAGGGGCATAAGGCTTCTAGGCTATGTAGTTGTCAAAGCTAAGGTTCTCTTTTCTTTTTTTTTTTTCATATGGAGTTGGACTTGGAACAATTTGTATTCATTCCTTTATTATGAATAAAGTTCTTTTCTTTTTTGAAAAAGAAGTTTTTGCTACTTGAAAAATTAGAGTTTCTTTGATCATTTTTGCAACTATTTTGAATTTGATCATCTTTCTTGTTGTAATTTCTGAGTTAGATTGTTTCTTTGGTTGATCTTGAAAGCTTGGTTTGATTGCTCTTGGTCAGAGAATAGGTGAGTTCCAACAAGAAATAGCGATTCATCTAAGAAAAATTGTCATATTATTCTTTGCATCATTAATTGGCCATTGAAACCCACATTATAAACTTTGTTGTTCATAGAGTTAGAACAGAGACTCGCCCTCAAGTTAAATATAGATTCAATTGGGGAAAATTTTTTTGGGCTTTTTTAAAAATTTGGGGAAAGAATCATGAAACTTATGCGGTTAGGGATGAAGATGCATAAAAAATAAAGTTAATGGACTTAAAACACATTTTACCAAACAGAGCAAAAGGAGGAAGGGCTTAAATGTATTATTTTATAAAGTTGAGGGGTAGGTTGGATCGATTTAATTTTCAGAGGGTTAAGTGGCTAGTCATCCAAATTTGAGGACTGAAAATACGTTTAGACTTAACAAAAAAAATAGAAAAAGGGAAAATTCCAAGAAATCATTTCCAAGAAATGGTGAGCAGCCCAATTTCACTCCGATACCACCACTAATTGGAATTTGGAGAGATGTTGAGACGAGAGAGGTCGTTAGGGCAAAGAAGGAAAGAGAGCGCTGCGTCACATCTTAATTAATTTGTTCCTAAAAGATTTTATTCTTTTATCATTCAAATATTTTACGTAATTCTGCCGGGAGCCGGACAATACTAAACAACTGACACACTTTACGACACGTAACTTTTCTAGCGCTTTTTACCTTAAAGAAAAATAGAGCTTCATTTAATAAAGCACCTTTTTTTATGATAGAAATGGAACACCTTATTTTTAATTTTCGGTTCTTTCTCTTGTTTTTTTTTCTGACAGAATTTTCAGTTATTTGAAAACACAAGAAAAAGTTGTTTTCGCTTTATGGTGGCTAATATGTTTTTTCCCTCAAAATCTCAAAATAATAGGAAGTAGAATTGAAAATTTGATTACTCAGAAGTTGTTTTCAGAACTAAATATTGTTGTTTCTATTTCTTCTTATTTATATGTGTTTGTGTATATGTATAAGTATGTATGTATGTATGTATGCTTGAGAGAAAACGTATCCTGCTGGCCACTTATACAATCATCTGATAAATCCATCTAAACAAATTAAGAACCTTTGTTTATAAATAGACAATGGGTAAGAAATTTTAGATAAGTCAGTATTCTATTTTAGAAAAGTTGGAATATTATTGATATTTTGTTTTGGACACATAAGACACAAAGCTAGTTTGAAAGGGCTGAGGTAAGAACAGGAGCCTCAGATACAACTATTCTAAGAACCACCACAACAGTGAGTTTTGATCAGAGGCTTGATAAGCGTCAAAATGGATCTGACCAAAAGTTGTACTTCCAAGACGGCTTCAAGAGGATCTTTAGTGCTTTTTAAAAACATGAACAAAATGAGTTAAAATTGCAACAAGAAGAATAGAATTGGAATTCGCATACCAAATGACTTGTAACTGAATAACCATTCATTTTGCAGCTAAAGGGATGGCAGGTGGTCAAAAATTTAAGCTTATTGAATTGTCAAGGACAATCCTCACGGCAACAACAAAACCCAAGCAATGGCAGCGGCCTAGTATTTGACTTCCGTGTTCCATCTACTTTGAAGATTCTCGAATTAGAAGTCCTATCCAATCGTGAAGAAGAAGACAGATGGAAACCAATTGGCTAGGGGAAGAGACCTCATATTTCCAATAATATCGTTTTAAGTCTCTAGCACAAATAAGATTATCCAGGACCTCATCCCAAAGCATAAAAGTTCATTCCATTGAGACAGAGACTTGATTGAAGACCTACTCATTTTGACTTCTCTAGATAGACCATAACGAGGCAACTAGCAAATCCAAATTTGCCGAAATCCAAAAGAGCTTGTTACTAAGAAGCTAGATAAGAAATTACTGCGTGCAATTTTGTGGTTGAAAAACTAGGAAGAAAGAGAAGTAGAATCCCATATGACACAAGACAATGGATAGAAAAAGAAAAAAATTGTGACATAGCTTCCTCCTCAATCCAATAACGAGGCATAATTTGTCCGCATTAGGCACTCGACGAGCAAGATTGCCTTTAATTGCTAAAGTATTTTGCAAGCAACTCCAGAAGAAGATGTGAAATTTATTCAGGATATCTACAGCCCGTAACCTATAGATATGGGGAATTGAAGATAAATATTGTCCTGCAGAGAGGACAACATAGCATAGTAGCATGGATGTAACTTTTTCTGTAGTCATAAGTGCCATTAGAGGACTTGTTCCTTATTTTAGTGTCTTTATACCTTTAGTGGGAGTAGGGAAATTAGAGATAGCCTGTCGTACATCCTCATCTTGAAATAAAAGCATTGTTAAGAGAATGATTCCAATCTAAAGGCATTTAGAAGCACAAGATCCTTACGTCAAAATGAAGAATCACAAGCTTGGGTTTGTAAGAGTTGTTAAATTGACAGGGATATTGCAGTAGCTAATAATCCGGCCATATGTTAATATTTGAAATCCCTAGTTTGACATCTAGTATTAGGATAAAGAAATGTCCAACCATAGCACAACCCTTGCCACATATGAAAAGCATGATCCTATTTAGGGACTGTCCAACGAGAATCCTTCTTGCCATACATGGCTTTTTAAAATCTGCTACACTAGAGAAAAATCATCAACATTAATAATTCTTTAAAAGTTATTGCCAAACGAGATTTATTAAAGAGAACTATATCTCTTATATCAAGTGTGCTCACTCCTTTAGGAAGAGAGAGCAAAAATCTATTCTGAAGATGAACACATTTGGTTTTTGAAGTGCTAGACCACCACAATCTCACAAAGGATTTGAAAAGCTGATTACATACTTCAACAAGGATTTTAAAGGTTGACATGAGATAAATAGAGAAATATGACAAACAAAACTAATTTAGTGTGAGTCTGCCTACCAAGTTGAGAGGTTTTATTCCTTGAAGCTAACCTCTCATTAATTGAGTCCATAAAAAACTCATGGTAACAGATCTTCGATAATTCTAGATAAAATTGGAAGCCAAGATGGTCGGTACAACCATTATTAACAGGGAATGAATGAGCTCTATAAAAAGGTCTAATAAAATGAGATGGGATATTTTTTGATACTACTAATCAAGACTTAAAATAATTTACTTCTTGACTAGCTACCCCCTGTAATAACTTTGCTCAGTAAAAAGTAAGCACACTATCGGCTATTAATTTGAAAAAGTGCAAATAATCATCAGTGTTATGAGTTTTAAGACCTTTATTGCAAGTGCACTGTGGACTTTGAAGTAGGGTGAAAAAGAGTATTATCCCATAAGGATTGATATATATGGATTCACAATTACCACTACTTTAAGATAACTTTAGCTAAACAAACAAGATTGAATGAAAAGCTAAACAAGTACATTAATTAAACTAAGCTAAGCTAATTGAAATGTCAATACACTAAGATTCTAGGAATGCAATGCAAATTTGGGCATTTTAACAAATTACTAAAGTATACTTCTTATAGTTTCACTACTTGAATTGCTTAATTGGTGAATTTAAGCTAATAACTTAGTTCTCCTACTTATTGGTGAAGTATCAAGTTGAAACCTTACTTTCTCAAGTGAAAGGATTACTCTTTCTATTCTAAACATAATAAGATTCACATTCGATTAAAAGCTTAGAAAGAGGTATTAGTACTTAATTTACCTTCACCTAATAAACTATACTAGTTTCCTAACAAGCCCATTGTCATTAAACTCTTCTCCTTGGCCCAATCACTTTTAATCTTTTCTAAGAGTTTAAAAGTAATCCACAATGCAGGTAATTATGGCCATCAATTAGGTAGCACAATAATAAATTCAAGAGAAAGATAAACAAACATTGAAGAGAGAAACAAAGTCACATAATCATAAATTCAAGCAGCATAGTCAATCCAAATAGCTACATTCATAGAAAGTGTAAAAGAACTACTCCATGCTCAAACTAAACAAAAATATGAAAATAAACATCATAGGATCCATGAGAAACTACAAGGAAGATGAAAGAATAAACCCAAGATGACTAAAAGAGCTTGAGTCCCAAGTTTCCAAGCAAATCCCCTTTAGTAGTTCACGTAACCTCCAAGTAAGCTCCAATGGTGATCAAGAAAAGCTCAAGAACTAACAATGTTGGCTATTATAAAAAATGATGCTAAAACGTAGAAGAGAGTCTTAGAAAAAATGGCAGAGAATTCTAGATCCCTTTCTCTTTCCCACACAAATATCTGCACCCTCCTTAAAGATAAGGTGGCCCCAAAGTGTAACCTATAGGGATTTAGATCAAAGTGGAGCTACAAAGGGAGAAACGATCCAAGAAAGATGGAATTGCATCTTTAGACGCTGAGGCTGTGTTTTTATGGTTGAAGATGAGTTGCTAGAAATCCTAAAGATGCAGTCTTGGAACTTGGTGACTTGTGTCTGGGGGCTAAGGATGCATCTTTAGCTGCTGAGGATGAGTCATTGCCTACTCTGACTTCTCCTATATTTTTACCCAGCTAAGGACGTGTCCTTGGCTGCTCCAGAGGAATCTTCATTTCTGATGTTCTAATACTATAACTCTATGCTCCGAGAATGCATTCTTGGGGTTATCCACTAACTTATGCTCCAAGATTTGCCCATTTTCCAAGCTCTTTCACTTCCAAAATACTCAACTATTAATTTCCTATAAATCAAACAAGAACTATATAAAAAAAACATAATAAATGCCAAGAAACTAGTTAAAAGATCAAGTAAAATTTACTAAAAATTTCAAGACATCAAACTCCCCCAACTTAAACTTTGCTAGTTCCTAGCAAATGCAACTTAGTAAAAAAAACTAAACAAACAAAACAAAGAAGCTAGGAACACATACTTAATATCAAATTATGAAATTATTTAATTGACAAAATCAACTCAAGATAAGTTAAGGTAAGTAAAAAAAGAAAAACTTTGTCACTAATGGTAGATGGTTACTCCTTTAGTGTTTCATTCATAATTGTCGGAGTTTATGCTAGTGATAGCCGAAGGGCTATCACCCCTCTCAGTATATACTCCCTACGAATATGATGGTCGGGAAGCCTGGCGTCATCCGAGAGAGGCGCTATCACTGACCTCGGAAGGAGCAAAGTCACACACCTCAAACTCGGGACTTCGGCTAGTACGTCAGGAATTTCAAGGACGTTACCGGCTCCCTCGGGGGACTTAACGGATCACCTTCGGAGATGAAGAACCAGCTATTTCAAGCAAGCGAGAATCTCCTGGAAGGCGGAACCCCCGAACCAGGGAACTCCCCGAACTACAGGCATAATTTCCGAAGAGGGGCGTCCGTACCAAAGGACGGCCTCGCCCAAAAGACCTCGGGAGTACGACATGAGCATTTAAGGAGTTTCTGACATGTCGCCCACCTGCGCTACACGCCACCTCAAACGGTGGCCTGACGCACCGACGCCGTCTAGGTCTTGTCACGACCTGTCTCGGTCCCAGACCCGAGGAGCCTACAAACGGCTACCTGTCCCCTATGCCCGGAAGTACAGATCGCATCCGACCAAACACGTGTCACGATCTGAATGGGCTGGGCACCCCTATAAATACCAGGAAACAAGCCCTGGCAAAAGATCAGACCCCTCTTCCAAGGAAAACACAAGCAGGCAAGATCCCCCAGCTCCCTTGCATTCTCTCCCCCCTTCTCCTCCTAAAAGTGCTGACTTGGGCGTCGGAGGCTCCTCCCCGGAAAGACACTCCGGGGACCTCCTAACCCCTTTCTCCCGAGCGTTTCAGGTACACTCCCCTAGGAAATCTTTGCTCCAGGCGTTCTCCCTCTCAGGAAGTCCCTCCCGGAGTCACAATGTCACTGGACGAAGATGCTGCCGGGCATCATTTGGCGCCGTCTGTGGGAACTCACCCTCAGGTCGCCGTTGTTGAAACTCGGCGTTCAAAGGACAAGGGAATTCCAAAGTCCTCGTCCGCGCCTGAAGCTCAACCGGCTACTGAGCAAACCCTTCCAGGGACTTCCTCGCCCGAGGAAGAACGTCCTCTAGTCATAACTATGAGTTTTCTACGTGACTTCCAGCGCTCTATTGTGGCTGAAGTGACACAGCAGATAGACCGTAGGTGGCCGCAATCAACTCAGGCCCAAAGGCCTTCCTCGC